>QODF01000093.1:5484602-5731823 GCA_024372805.1 Oostethus manadensis | reverse complement strand
ATGTAATATTCCAGCACACCCCACATTGTGTTTACTTGGCCATTTAGGTGGCATCAATATCGATAATAACACCTCATGTATGGTCCTTACTGCGTTATGCATCGCAAAGAAAACTATTCTCATGTATTGGAACACAAAAGCCAATCTAAGTATGAACCAATTTAGGAACCTTTTATTAGATCATATCCCTTGTGAGACAATGTCTAGCTCTTTAAACAATCAATTGGACCAATCTCATTTACTCTGGTCCCCGGTGATTAGCATATCTACTTCACTCAGAGTTGGGCGGCTGGCGGAGGTGCCAGGGGCATACCGCCCGCTGGGGGTCCCTTGGGGAGGGGGCTGGGCTACGCTGCTCTGCGGGGAACTGGTGTTTATCTCTATAGAGGCTGGTGTACGTCAGGTGCCGAGGCGACCGGTTGGTGGAGGGGCGGGGGACCGTGGGGTGGGGCCTGGGTCGTGGCCGTCGGGCCCCGGGTCGGGTGGCTGGGCCGGCTGGGTGTGGGTGGGGCGGCACTCCTGGGCCCTGGGGGCTACCTCTACCCGGATGTGGAAGTGGGAGCATATCTGACCCCCGGGGGCATCTGGGCTGGCCCAGACTCGCTGCTGCGGGGGTGGATGGATGCGCGTCCCGGTGCCGGATTGGTGCCTGGGAGGACCGGGGTTGGGGGAGTGTGCAGGGGGTTGGGCGGGTGTGGGTTTGTGTGCGCGAGTGGAGGTGTGTGTCAGTGTGTTTTTGTGTATGTTGTATGTCGTATGTTGGGTGCAGGGGATTCAACAGGGGTGTGGGCACTGGGGGCAGTGGTGGGGGGTGAGGTGTGTGATTGTGCCTGGAGGGTTGCTGCCTGTCCGAGTGCTGGGATGTGTTGCCCGGGTTCCTCTCGGATACGCGGTGGGGATGGATGTGGTGGTGTTCTGGGGTGTGGGCCGCCGGAATCTCCTACAGTGGCGCGCATGGTGGCTAGTGTGTGACATCTGGGTGAGGCTGCTCCCGGACTGGGGTCACTGGGCGTCCGGGGGGCTATTGATGGCCTCGCCTCGTGCCGGCCCATGCCCCGCGGTGGGTCCCGGCAAACAGGGGTGCCTACTGTCCAATGGCTTGTCCTCTGGGAGGGAAAAAAATATATAATTTCCCTCCCAGTCTTACTATCCCTCGCCCCTTCATCCCCCCACTCCCTGCAAACAAGCACATAGGATCTTGGCGAGTGCGCGTGCTCCATGGGGTGTGGCAGGGAGGGTCACAAACATGACCTCCTTCTGTGATGCCCTGAGGGGGCTGTTGTCCTGCTTGCCCGAAGCTGGCCGGCCCCCGGCGGGTGTTCCGGCGGTTGGCGCCCGGGCCCCCCCTGTGGCCCTTGCTCGGCTGCCGAGTGGCGTCGGCCGGGTCTCCCTTGCACCTCTTTGGAGTGGACTCACGGTTGCCTCTTGGGGGGCGGGGTTGGGCCTTCCCCTCTGTAGGGAGCCTGCTGGGGGGCCGTGCTCCGGCGTCTTCCTAGTCGGACCCTCGCTTTTGGAGGGAGTGTGGTTTGGGATGCATGGCTGTGTTCACCACGAACATCTCCTCATTCTCTGTTTCATTCTGATGTAGTTATCCTGTCACTGGAGAATAATGTAGATGTAATGTTGATTTGTTGCACGTGTCATCTGGATGGTCATTGTTCAAGAGGTTCTGTTTCTTTTCTCGTTGTTTTTCTTGTATGTTTATCATTATTAGTACGTATGTATATATATATGTGTGTGTGTATGTATGTGTATGTATGTATATATATGTATATGTGTATATATATATATATATATATATATGTGTGTGTATATATATATGTGTGTGTATATATATATGTGTGTGTATATATATATTAGTATTATCATCATTATTATTATTATTATTTTTCCCCTGTATTTTTGCTCACTTTGCTCTGTGACTGTTCTGGTTGTTGCTGAAATCTTGATTATCACGGTTGTTTATAATATGGTTGAAATATGTTTGTGAGGTTCTTCTGCACCCGTTCTTATATCCCTCACCCCACCCCCACCCGTCCCTTTTCAGGTCAGGTCCGGCATCGAAATGTGGCGCAACAAAATTCATAATAAATGCAGTCAAATGTCAAGGGAGACTCATTTGGATTATGACGTCTCCCTTGGCAAAGAAATTTTGCTCAGCATTTAAAGGCAGCTTGACTCCCATTCAGCTGTTATGATGCTGGACAAGACAAAAAAAAATGGTAGCATCACAATTGATAGGTCAGGAGTTCTGTCCTTACTGATAAAATGAACTACATTTCACAGAATAGTAGTGATAATCAGCATCTGGTAGATTTTAAAAAAAGAACATACCATATGATCCATACATTTTCAGTTTAATATGCAATCAATTTTGCTGACAAATGTGAAATAAACAACTGAAAGTAACGCCAGCTAATCCTAATGCAATCTTTTTCTGTGACTCGCCATGTTTGATTTGTCTACGGAAATGACATCATTGATGCTTCTAATTGGCTAGAATTGAGTTCACACTCCATAGCTGCAGTGCTGCCATTTACTTTGGCAATCACATGACAGCCATTGAATGCATACTGTATTTGCGTGAACAGAAATAGTTGTAAAATGCCACTGCGTGGATGGACACATTTTTACACTGGTGAGGATGTTAACTGTTAACACCTATTAACTGTTAACTCTATGATTTTAATTTGTTTTTTTGTAGTTCTGAGATATAGTGTGAGTTTGGCAGAGACATATGCATTCAAATTTATTTGCTGACTGGAAAGACACAACAAGACATGGCTTCAGCTAAAAAAAAACACAAAACGCCCTCAACAACTCCAACTAATGTGCAAAATTACTAATATAGGGCAACATCTTTGCAAACCCTTTTTATCACCCCCAGCCACACCAGTACTACACACACACGCACTCACGCATACACACATAAATACAGTACATATGTACAGTGGGGGTTGTGTGCACCTGCATGTAAAATGTGTGCTTCTGTGGTGTCTGGCTAGATTATCATCTGCCAATTATCTGACGGCACCAATGTGCCATTTGTTATTTGGACAATGAAGGATGCTCTTTGGACAACCTCCTGATTACACACTGTGTGGAAACAGTAATGAGCCCAACAGCTCTGTTGCTATGGAGACCAGAAGCAAGAATGTTGACACCTTGGACTCTCTTGTGATGTACTACATCTATTTGTAATGTTATCACTTTTAATTTAGCAGTTAATGTGAATGTCCATCAGATGGGAAAGTGTCACATACAGTAGGTAGCAAATGTCAGTATCATTTGTGCTGGTTTGCATGATGACCTTTAAACAGGATGACTCTTCAGTATTACTGAACAGCGTAATCGCCTCCCTTTGCAGATAAATAATTGTATTGCAACAACATTTGATTTGGAATTGGTGCAAAGCAACCCCGAATATCCATCACAAACAGTTATTCCACCTGTGCTCTCAAATGCATTGAGTTAAGTTTAATTCTTGTGACCCAGTCAGCAATTATGCAAATGTTATCTCATCTGTATGTAAATGCTGTGTTGTTTGTAATCTCAGTTACGTGGAGATACAATGACATTTCAGATCAGTGTTCGTCCCTTCACGTAGGTGATTTCATGCCGTGTTTGCCTTGAGAGAGAAAAAACCCCCAACATATCAGGTTCTTTATGGTCCGCATGAATCAGCCAAGTCAATTCTTGTGTTGTGTCAGTGAGCACCGACTAACATTTTGCACGGCAGCTATATCTGCACCATTGCACTCATATCAGACAGGAGGTCATTTGGGGTGAATAGAAGCTATTTTAAGTTCCCATAAATTGACATTTTCTCTATGTAAATGGATTTATTGGATACAAGGCAAATAATCACTTCACATAAAATCTCATATCAAGATCTGTTTTTCAATCAACCAGTTGATACATCTTGTTCATTTAGGCTACGACTATCTTCAATTCCATCTGATGTAATGTTATCATAGACTTTGAGTGTCCTCAGGTTAATAAAACCTGAAGCCGAGCCATTGAAGAGTAACATAGCAAGTGCATATTTAGGTGGCAGTTCTCAACATAGGAAACATGTTTAGCAACCCTCTGCCAACAAACGCTGAACTGATAGAGATTGACACTTGGCAAAAAAGCATCTTCCTCCCACTCTTTTCCTCCACCCTCCAACCCTTACACTTTTTATTGAAAATAAAAGAGTAATGGAAATACTGCACAACTAAAGTAAGACAGTTAAGTAAATGCCAGTAAAAAGGTGTCCGGCCACTCTTTTAACCACTGTTTGAACTGCTGGACACGGTGAAGCGCCCCCCTGGTGGTGGCCAATGCCATGGTCATTGCAGTCTGTGCGGCCGCTCGTGTGGTGTAACGGTTAAAAATGATTGAAAATTAGGAATATAGGAAAGAATAAAATATCATCAGGATAGACAATAAAAGAGTAATGGAATTACTGCGGTAATGCGGTCACTGTACCAGACTGTCGTGGTGAAGAGAGAGCTGAGCCGGAAGGCAAAGCTCTCTGTTTGATCAATCTACGTTCCCACCTTCACCTACGGTCATGAGTTATGGATCATGACCGAAAGAACGAGATTGCGGATACATACAAGCGGCGGAAATGAGTTTCCACCGTAGGGTGGCTGGACTCACCCTAAGAGATAAGGGTGAGGAGCTTGGCCATTCGGGAGAAGCTCAGAGTAGAGCCACTGCTCCTTCACATCGAGAGGAGCCTCCGAGAGGACACTGCTGCCCCTGGGACCCGGACCCAGATAAGCGGAAGAAAATGGAATGGAGTTACTGCGCGAGTAATACAGTCAAGTAAATGCCAGAAAAAAGGTGTCCGGCCACTCTTTTAACCAGTGTTTGAAGAATGGTTGTCCATGGTGAAGCGCCCTCTGGTGGTGGCCTATGCTGTGGTCATTGCAGTGGTTAATCATTGGCCACAAAATGAGCTCGCCCTCTCACAAAATGAGCTCACCCTCCTTTCAAATTTTAGGCAGAAAAGGCCAGAGCTTTCTTTTTGCTTTATGAGAAGTAGTTCACGCAGAATAAGGACAACTCCTAAAAACAGTACAACCTCCCAATGTGAAGGTGTTGCCATTTTGAACTTGATTAGGAAGGGTCCCATCTGATAAACAGTATCAGTCGGACATTACCCAAAATTAGTGGGAAAATATAATCAGTCTGATCCAATTCAAACACCCAAAATATAATGTAAAGGCAATTTAACACATTGCGTGACATGCCGTAAACATAGACGCAGTGGGTGCTAGGCACTGTAGCACAGCAGCCAGCTGACTCAGTACAAGAACTTGAGCCAATTAGCCTGGTAACCGTTGTCATCTCAGCCGTGTGGAATTCCTGGACGTGCAAAGAAGCACTAAGCAGCAGAGTGCAATTTGTGCGATGCAAGTGTCTCAGGAGGTGGCGACAGCATTGGACATTTCAAAACTCGGAATAGAACTGCTGCTCCGCTGCATTGAGACGAACCAGAGAAGGTGGCTCTGGCATCAGTTCAGGACATACAGGATCTGACAGGTACAAGCCTTGGGGAAAGAACCAGGACACGTTGAAAGACTGTCTTTCACCTGGCCTGGGATCTGCCAGGAGGAGCTGGACAAAGTGGTCGGGGAGAAGGAAGTCTGGGATCGCTGCTTAGACTGCTGCCCCTGCAACCTGACCTCTGCAACCTTGACTATAGATGGATAGTACAGGGGTGTCCAAATGTTTCCACAAAGTGCCACATGCAGAAACATGGTATGCCCCGGTTTGCATGTGTTTTGGATAACGTAAAAAATGTATGTCCAAACTTTGCCTCAGTTTGCGTAGATTTTTCAGTTAGCGTCCAATTTGGTGCTCGTCTTTTCATGTAAATCGATACACTGGCTGAGTGTAACTGTGTTGCTAATATATTTTAATCACTGAACATCCTTGTAAGGCTTGCTAATGATGTACAGTTGTCTCTTGTTTATCACCGTTAATTCGTTCCAGACCCGACCTCAAGTCAACAGCGGGCTGCCCCTTGAAGCACAGCATCCTAACTAACTAGCTAACAAGTTAACCTCAAATGTATTTATTATAAACTTAAGAAACTGTTTCAAATGCAGTGGGGAAGAAGAACAGACTAAGAAGCCAAAAACCACTTCCACACAGTTGAGATTTTGCACTTTGTTCGGCTGTCCTTAAATGCACCATAGCTGCTATGAGACACTTATATGTTACTTTTACATTGTGTCTCCAATACATCTTTTCTACTGGTCATCTAACGTTATCATTAATTAGTGGCGCACATACACGGTTTATAATTTAAAATGCATTTGATAAGTGTGTGAGGCATATTGAGGACAGAAGGGGTGGGTTTTGAAGCTAAATGTAATATAATCATTGTCAAACAGTCATTTATTGCTACCAGTGATCTGAAATTTAAGAATGAACATCAATGCAAAGCCAGCAAGAAGATTGATGAGGCGGGGTGTGAAGCGAAAATAACAAAAATTGACATTTCCATGGACATCTCAATTAGGATTGACAAATTAATGCGTTCCCCATACACTTGTGGTCCCAAAACATAAGCCACACAAAAAGTCGGGATCTTCTGTACACTGGAATTACTGTATAATTTAAAGACTCAGACGTATACATGTGCACACTGTTTCACTTTACTCTATTTTATTATCTTTGAAAGGGGCTGTGGTGTCTAGTGACTAATCAAAAATGCTGTTAAAAGCCAAGCACATTTAAATTTTAAATATAATGTGCTCTTTTACACATTACAAAATAATGTAGGAATGGCACTTTCATGTAATCGGAATCTTTATTTTATAAGGCAAGATTAATGTCTACATCACCAAACAAAACTGAATCAAATTGAATCATATAATTTGTACACTGCATTAAGTAGTATCAAAATGTTCTGTTTTTAAAATATATCGTTTCGGAATCGTATCTTAACCCGTGTTAAACTGTATTAGAGTTCAATCAATCACAAAGAGATTTACATCCCTAGTCTCTAGTCAGCTTGTCCTGTCCTTTTAAATGAACCAATATTGTCCTTGAATTGATTCGGCAAACACCAATCGTGATATTAATTGAATCATTATTAAAATGAATCATTTCGATTCATGTTTAACTTAAGGATTGTTTATATGGGCAAATAAAAAAAATGCAGTTGTTTTTTAAGTGTGATTCAAAAGTTGTGCTACTATTAAAAAGACTGGTGTTTAGGCAAAATTTCACACATAGTGGCAAATAGTGATTGATCATAATTAATTTCAAACTAATTATAAACAATTAATTTGATAAAAAATTGAAATTAAAAGTTTGATGACCATAATATTAAGGAAAGTAAATGCACACGGTTGCTACAGTTAAATTACTA
This sequence comes from Oostethus manadensis, assembly GCA_024372805.1. Lineage (NCBI taxonomy): Eukaryota > Metazoa > Chordata > Actinopteri > Syngnathiformes > Syngnathidae > Oostethus > Oostethus manadensis. Next base: position 5,724,448 of record QODF01000093.1, on the reverse strand, counting down.
TAATAAGAAGGAAGACAAGAAAGGTGGTATTGGTATTGGAATTGGCTGAGGTCTTGAACTGGTATAGGACATGAAAAAGTGATATCAGGCTATCCCTAGTCTTGATAGTACTGAAGAAAATGTAATGTAATTCTGTGTGTGTTATCAGCAGCATTAATAAGTAATTTACTCATTTCCACAAAACTAACTAGACAGGAGGGACACGGGCTAGCAAAGAATAATTTAAAGTTCGGCCTTAGCGTAGGTTTGCTCTCTGAGTACTTTTAGTATCCTTTTATGAGAACACTCCTGTTTGTGTGTGCGTGTGTGAGAGAGCGAGAAAGAGACATTTATCTGAAGATCGTTCATAAGTTGCTAGGTAAAAACTTCCTTTTTGTCTTTGTAAGAGCACATCAAATTTCTACACCTAAAATACTGTACATCCCTTACATGGAAATTAAAAGATGCAACCGAGCTCACTCCCTCTGAAATCAAGATGCACAATATGTCCCTTCATTTTTACTAGAAGAAACTTTGTCAGAAAAAAAAGCATTACTTCAATATGCGTCAGAACATGAATTTTCACCTCGGCAATAAAAGAAAGGATTCAAGGCTGAATTGATGGATTTATACAGTATAATCAGTAAATAGTCGTACTCTGAGCTGGAGGGTCTCCACCCACTGTCCCACCGCCTTATACTCTGGGATGGAGGAGTTGGTCATCTGCAACTGGAACAGGTCATAGCGTCCAGGAGCATCACCGTTCTTATTAAAGACAACCGGGGTGGCAGCACTACCTGTACAGAGAGAGAAGAGGTGGCCATTGGTGTGACAAGGTGCTGCATCGCTTCAAAAAGAGAGAACAATGTGAACTTTTAACCCCTCACTTTTTACTGTGTGGTGCCCAACATGGGCATACAATGTCTGAGTTTGTTCTTGTTAAAACCTCCAAACACCAATGTGACCTACATGTTGTGTGACCATAATCAGACGCAAGGACGCCAGCTCCCTACTGACCACTACTGCAGCTCCTCACCTTCTTACTATTTATCATCAAACCTCCATGGGAGCCCCAGGTAAAAGAGACCTATAAATTCAATCGTGGATTGTTGGCTATCAGCTGTCTAATAGCAAACACTGACCACTTTTAACAAATGAATGCATACTTTAGGTTAAAGATTATGCACGGCATTCACCCAGCATACCACAACAGGAGATGGAAGCAAATTAAAGAGGTCAGCCAAAGCGTCATATGGGCTCCATCTGCTCGTAGTGTGTAACAGCCTGTTTAAAGCAGAATCCTGAAGATTGCACTAATTAGCATCAGGAAGAAAACATAGCCATGCTTTTTGTTATTGTTGTTGTTTTGGAATTATGTTCATGTTTGAGCTACACACTAGTGCACCCTCTAAATATGCAAAGGACATCCTCTCTGTAGAAGTGAATGTGGAATGGCGTTTAGATGACATCGGTTGCACTTCATTTGAAGCATACGGTTTGTTGACGAGGTCATTTTTTTGTTGACGAGGTCATTTTTAGCATCCCAGAGTGAGAAGAGATAATAAAAATAGAGCAACGTGTCTGCAGGTTCAGTCACCTTGGCAATGTGTTCAGTGGGCCATACGCACAAATGGAGATAGTATTTTTGAACTAGAACACAGGGAGTCTGATGACACCTGGCATGGGAATTAGGAGCTTTAATAGCTCTGACTATAAAAAGTACAGTGAAATGACTAAAAACATATGTCCCAAACACTTTTGGGAGCATGTTTTCTTTTTATCTAGTACAGAGCTTGTGGCTATGAGTGGTCACGCCACCTTTTCCTTCGTTCTAAGACAGAGGGGAATTTCATCTCCCTCCAGTTTCCTTTCCAAGGACATTTGTCACTGATCATTCTACAAATGTTTCTGCCAAAAAGACTCTTGTAAAACAACAAGACAAGAAAAGTACTGCACAAACAAAAGGACTGTACAAACATTGTTGGGACTAAACTACAAACATTCCTTGTTGGACTTTTTAGCTGAGTGTCCATTCATCCATTTTCTATACTGCTTTTTCTCACCATGCCGCAGGCTGACTTTGGGCGGGAGGCGGGGTACACCCTGGACTGGTCGCCAGTCAATCTCAGGGCAGACACAAACATTCACTCTCACATTCACACTCTAATGGACAATTCAGAGTCGCCAATTAACCTAACATGCATGTTTTTGGAATGTGGGAGCAAACTGAACTACCCGGAGAAAACCCACGCACGCATGGGGAGAACATGCAAACTCCACACAAAGATGCCCAACATAGATTCGAACCCTGATCTCCTGACTGTGAGGCCAACATGTTACCCACTCATCCACAGTGCGGCCCCGATGCTGAGTGTAACAAATATAATTTCACAAGATTTATTTTTCATATGTATGTAGGTAAACCTGAAAAAGTAGCTGCTACAGTATACAGTTTAGTAATCCCTCGTTTATTGCAGTTTATTAATTCCAGACCTACCGTGATAAGTGAATTTTCGCGAAGTGGTAACGACCTTCTAAATTTGTTTTTAACATTATTAGAGCCCTTGATACATTAAATAATACCCTTTTTAAATATTTTATGTAATTTTTTATATAATTTATAATACTTATATAAATAAATAATTTATATAATTTAATTTTATCTAATATTAATAGTTTTCTTATTATTACCCAATGTAGTAAGCATCAGAAGTGTAAATGAGCCATTTAAAGATATAAATAAGACTCCTGCTCGTATGTGTTGCTCTAAATATCTTACAGCCAAAGATAAAGAGTAATGTCGAGGTGTTAAATTATCAGGTAAAATTAGCCTGTGTTGTTATTCTGGAGTTTTATTTATTAGGGATAGATCTATATTTTAGTTAATTTAGTAATGCTTGAAAATGCTTGATTGTGCAAAAAAGGGGTCTACCGTGTGGCATGTGGCTACTATTTCAGTTCCGTGCCCTATAAAGGTCTGTAACAATACATGTTGTATGGGATGCATGCCAAGAATCACTCCAAGTAAAATCCATCAGGGCACAAACTGACATAACGAGAAATTCAATGGGGGTCAGTTACCTACATGGCTCTTCTGCTCCCACCAAAACAGACTTGTTAAAACAGCATATAAAGATGCAGACATGACATTGACTAATTTAAGCAAAATCTTTGGCACTGAGCACTACTAGCATAACAATTGAGCATGCAGAAATGCACAAGCACACAGTCAGAAATGTGATACAAGCCATCAGGAACTTGGTGCACCTCAGCTTTAGAGCAAATAATTAAGTGGCATTTCTGTGCAGACAGATAAAAAAGGCATTAAACATTCTTTGCCTGACATTTCCAAGGGAACAAAATGCTCTTTCTCGACTTCTAAGCAAGAGTGCCGTCTAAGATGAAAGATTTATGCATTTGCATGTGACTCCGAACTAAGACTTAACAAAAGTGTACAGCTGCTCTGCTGTGCTGAGCAGTGTGGGTGGACCGAGGATTCACTGCTGTGTTTCTCTCGCATCATTATTCTCGCCTTTTTTCTCACTCCTTAGCTCTGTGACTCGGGCGCAGTGGGGGGATAAACAAAGGGAGGTTTGCACTCCTTCACTCACAAATATACATTAGCAGTGGTACCCACACATGATAATGTGCTAGGTTGGGGTGTAACTGCACTAAGCTGCAACAAAACCACCTTCATTCAATCGAGAAAATAAAAGACAAAAGCTCCACAGAAAACAGGACGAGGAGCTAGAAGGCACCATGATTTCGAAATGTGCCTCCGTATTTGTTACACTGAGGTGAACGACTCTTGCCAAGCACAAATCCATAAAAGGTGTCCAGATGGTTACAGAGATTGCACAATCAATTAAACGTATCTTCACTTTGATAATGGTCCCCTGAAATGTTGAAATGCACACAGACAATCTTCCTTTTAAAACCCGAGGACATCTCTGCCTGCTGGAAATGTGTGCTGCTGCCATAGCGACAGTGTTTCAGGCTTTGTAGCCCGTATCTCGCAGGCAGAAGTTTGTTTTCACACATTTCATAAGGATTTTGCTGTGTTACGTTTGGCCACTGTGCTGCTACAATTGACTAATTTTCACTTCTAGGCATGAAAACTCAACCATGGCCATTTAAAAAAATAAATAGATGGAAAACTAGATACTTTATTGAAGAGATTAATACACATTCACAAATGAAAAACAAAAAGCTGACTTAGATTAAAACATTCGCAGAACAGTGTTCTTGTTTATTGTTTGTTGTTGTTTAGTTATCTGCAGTGGAACCTCAGATGATATGGGTTATTTTGTTTGTTATACAGTTATACAGTTCAGAAAATAATCACACATTTCATTTAACATTTCCTACCAGCTATCTATGTCAATTTTATAAGCCATAATTAAAAAGACGTGCGGGGCTGTGACCCCAGCTATCCCCATATAAAATGCTGTGCTGTCATCCCTTCCTAAAACACTCATCAATCATTTAGCCTCTAAAAAATCAACATGACACAGCCACCTGCAGTTCTAGATGCATCAATGACCATTGTTGCAACTGTATAATATACGTAACATAATAACGAGGGGGATTCCACCCAAACGACTATTGCTGGCTTGCAGGGTATCTTAACGACTGTTTTTGTGCGCCACTAAAGAATAAAATCCTTCTTAGGTAAGACTTGCTTCTACCTTTCAGGCTAAATACTTTGGCTCCTACACATCCCCACAGACTAGACTGACTGTCCTAACTAGTCTTTGAGCATGAATTAATCGTAATTATCCAATAAAAACGGAATCCATTAAAAAGGAAAATACAGATATTGGTATAAAATAAAACGGACTTCACAGGGCCCTAAATGACTTGGATGAATGAGAATATTCAGGCATACGCAGTGTTAACTTCAAAAAGTTTCACATACAGTAGCCATAAAATGAACGACTCATTCTTTCCTTCACAAAAAGCCTCGTTCTTTTCATGAAAAAAATGCTGTTCAGTTCCGCTATAAATGCTTTTATGACAACATCCACACTAACCTTTTCAGAGGCCATCGTTTACAAGCTTAGCTCTTGTTACACTTAAACCGCACCCGTGGCTGCTGCCTTTATCTCGTGAAAAGATGCTAATTGGTAATTCAGAACAGTGTGATTGACAAGTGATCAGTCCCAAGTGTAACCTGTCTCTCATCTTGTCACTCACATTGACAACTCCCCACACCCCTTAACAAGATAGGTACTACATCAAATGGATGCATGGTAATGTTTGTTGTTACAATATCCACTCTATTGTGTCTATTTGACAGTCTACCTATATTTTAATAATCCAGAAGAGCAAGAATAATTTAGCCTATGCAGTCCTGTACTTGATACATATGAGAACATTTTCCCACCCTACATATTCCACATTACATCTCTCATAGGGGAGAGTTATTTTAACACGAGGCACAGTTGAGCTACTGCTGGCACCTCAGAAAGTAGGGCAGTTTGGGGAAAATATTTCACATTTCTGTTTTAAAAGAGCTAATTCGGATCTAGAACATTTTCTAAGGACACAGTGTTCTTCAGATGAGCCTCTAATGATCACTGGCTGACATGCCAGCACATCTGTAAAGACAAAAGTGTCTCTTGTTCCAAACCCATTTGGCTCTCTCTTCTTCCACTCACTGTTGCCCTACGGTGCAGATGTCATGAATAGCCACTGACATTAATTGTTAAGTACATCACTTTCTTTACAGGCCTAAATAATGCAAAGGTTTAAGAGCAAGGATATCCATAACACATCGAATAATCCCGAAATATTACAGACTCGCAGCTTTTCAGATATCTTTAGAAAATGGAAATAATGGGATGTTTTTTGTTTGATACCTGCATTCTACTTGTACATTTTACTCATTTGTGCTGATTAAAGCAAGGTAATGTATGCAAGGTAATGCAAGCTAATACAGATACAGATGCAGGTTAAAATGTAGGTCTTTATACTGTTTATACCATCCCTCAATTTACATGTCTTCCTGTAATCCATAAATGTTACCAACACAAAAATAATAATAATAATGATTATTGTGATATATCAATAATCATTTTGTGCCTCCATTGCTGAGGCAGCCAGTTGTAGTTGCGGCCGCAAGGTGGTCGGTGCCAGTCGTGGTTAAAAGCCCCGAACCCGATAGTGGACACCGGGGTTAGGGCTGCTGTCAAGCTGAAGAAGGAGTCCTATCAAACATGGTTGGCTTGCGGGACTCCCGAAGCAGCCGACAGGTACCGGCAGGCCAAGCGGCACGCGGCTTCGGCGGTGGTCGAGGCCAAAAATCGGGTGTGGGAGGAGTTCGGTGAGGCTATGGAGCACGACTTTCAGTCGGCCTCGAAGAGGTTCTGGCAAACCGTCCAACACCTCAGAAAGGGAAAGCAGCCCCCAGTTCCCACTGTTTACAGTGCGAACGGGGGCTTGCTGACCTCGACTGTGGATATAGTTGGTCGGTGGAAGGAATACTTCGAGGCCCTTCTCAATCCCACTGACATACCTTCCGTAGAGGAAGCAGAGTCTGAGGATACGTACGTGGACAGTTCTATCACCGTGGCTGAGGTAATTGGGGTAGTTAAAACACTCCCCAGTGGCAAGGCTCCGGGGGTAGATGAGTTCCACGCTGAATTTCTCATGGCTCTGGATGTTGGGGGACTGTGTTGGTTGACACGCCTCTACAACATTGCATGGAAGTCGGGAACAGTACCTCTGGACTGGCAGACCGGGGTGGTGGTTCCCATTTTTAAAAAGGGTGACCGGAGGGTGTGTTCCAACTATAGGGGGATCACACTCCTCAGCCTCCCCGGGAAAGTCTACTCCATGGTGCTGGAGAGAAGGGTACGACCGTTAGTCGAACCTCGGCTACAGGAGCTGCAATGTGGTTTTCGTCCCGGTCGCGGAACACTGGACCAGCTCTACACCCTTACATGGGTACCGTAGGGTATGTGGGAGTTTGCCCAACCGGTCTACATGTGCTTTGTGGACTTGGAAAAGGCATTCGACCGTGTCCCTCGCGGTGTCCTGTGGGGGGTGCTCCGGGAGTACGGGATTGGTGGCCCGCTACTACGTGCCATTCAGTCCTTGTACAATCAAAGCAGGAGCCTGGTCCGCATTGCCAGCAGTAAGTCGAGCTTGTTTCCGGTGAACGTTGGCCTCCGCCAAGGCTGCCCTTTGTCACCGATTCTGTTCATAATCTTTATGGACAGAATTTCTAGGCGCAGTCAAGGCGCTGAGGGAGTCCAGCTTGGCGACCTTAGGATCTCGTCTCTGCTATTTGCACACGATGTGGTCCTTATGGCCTCATCAGGCTGTGACCTTCAGCGTTTACTGGAGCGGTTTGCAGCTGAGTGTGAAGCTTCTGGGATAAGACTCAGCACATCCAAATCCGAGGCCATGGTTTTCAGTCGGAAACAGGTGGACTGTACCCTCCGGGTTGGGAGTGAAGTCTTGCCTCAGGTGGAGGAGTTCAAGTATCTCAGGGTCTTGTTCACGAGTGAGGGAAGGGATCGGTGCAGCGTCCGCAGTAATGGGGTCACTGTACCGGACCGTCGTGGTGAAGAGAGAGCTGAGCCAGAAGGCGAAGCTCTCTGTTTACCGATCGATCTACGTTCCCTCCCTCACCTACGGTCATGAGTTATGGATCACGACCGAAAAAACAAGATCGCGGATACAAGCGGCGGAAATGAGTTTCCTCCGTAGGGTCGCTGGACTCACCCTAAGAGATAGGGTGAGGAGCTCGGCCATCCAGGAGGAGCTCAGAGTAGAGCCGCTGCTCCTTCACATCGAGAGGAGCCAGTTGAGGTGGCTCGGGCATCTAGTCCGGATGCCTCCCGGGCGCCTCCCTGGTGAGGTGTTTCGGGCATGCCCATCTGGGAGAAGGCCCCGGGGAAGACCCAGGACACGTTGGAGTGACTATGTCTCACAGCTGGCCTGGGAACCCTTTGTGTCCTCCCGGTGGAGCTGGAAGAGGTCGTCGGAGACCGGGAAGTCTGAACTTCCCTGCTGAAACTGCTGCCCCCGCGACCCGGACCCGGATAAGCGGAAGAAAATGGAATGAAATGGAATGTAATCAATAATCATTATTATTATGGCAAGTATGATTATGATTGTGGTTGTTAATAATATTTATTTTTATTATTACTATTATTAACGTAACACGACCGGTGAAAGACACAAGGAATAAAGTGCAGAAAAGATTTTGAATGTTCATATACTGCCTATGAAACAGTCAAATATAACATCTTATAATAATTCATGCTGATGAAGGGTTTCCATAAAAGCCTTCAGTGTCCACATCTATTTTGGGAAAGTTTAAGGACCTCAATGGGCTGCTCCATTTGTCATGGTATCACAAACCATTCTTACAGGTAGGCTCCTTTAAACAGAAGATGAGTGCGTGGTGGATGAATGTGAACAGAGTCCAACCACCCAAACATCATTACAGTATGTATGCTGAAGACTTTTGTAGGCGCATGAAGGAACGCTTTAAGAGGAGGGGAACTTAATGTGATTAGGAATTAATGAATTGTTACCAATTTTGAGCTGCTCAGTGTCTTCTTTAGGAGTAATCAGGAACGAGTCAAGAGGAAAGTGGACAGAAAGCTGCTTCATGAATAATCATGAGATGATCACTAAGTATGGATTCGTTAATTAAGTCTATTCCATTTTTTTTTAAGCTATAAGGTACTATTACCTCAATTCAATGACATATGTGTTAGTTAACACTAATGTGTATAATGGCCATCTGTATTTTACTAGCATAAGCATTGTTTGGACTGGTGTTTTTCACAAAAAATTGGTGGGGCACCAAAAGGCACCAGATAAAATAAAATACCCTCTCTTATTGTTTGACATGCTTCTCTTCCAACAACAACAACATACTGAACAAAACCGATTTGCATCACATCATCAAAACTGTCTACTACAATTTTAGTAATCAAGGAGCCGCAGCAGCATTGATCAGCAGATTTGCTGATTGTTTTTCCTGCTCTTTGCCAGGCCTTCCTACCTTCTTAAATATTGTCCCACATCGGCCTGTCCCGATAACAAAATTTGCTGGATGATAATTGACCTACAAATTATTGCCATCCATCCATTTTCAATGCTGCTTCTCCTCATTAGGTTTGTGGGGTATGCTGGAGCCTACCCTAGCTGATAAACAATATTATTGCCAATATTATTTTCAGACGTTTTTCTCATTGTTGTAATGATAATATATGGTATAATAATGTGAGGAAATCGTATCAAATCTTTCATTACTCAAGAGTATTTAACATTGCAACTGGAATATCAAGAGCTTTTGAATAAAATAATCAAACAAAAAAATAAATTAAAAAAGACAAAAAGACCAATGGACTCTCAATCAAAAACTGCACAAAGTCACACCCAAAAACAAATAAAAAATGTTTTTTAAAAATCACTCTAATAAAATAAATAGCAATAAAAACCACACACAACAATAAAAACAACAAAAAAATGAAGTTGAAGTAGCCAACCTTTTTAAACAAAGCTGCACTTCAGCAATTAATGAAGATTGGGTATTATTCCTTAACAGGAGGCTTAACATTTAATGAATGACACCGTCTGTGAACGTGCACCCTTTTGTGATTTTTTGTTTGTATTTACTTTGCTGACCTAAGCCTCAGTAAGCGCTGACTGTCGGGACAAAGGCTCCGACAGTTTTTTTTCAACATTTTTTTCGAATCTCGACAGCATGGTTGTGTTTGAAGTACGAATACCAGTTAGTCGCATTCGCCTTTTTCGTCACCACTACTTCGTAGCGTGAAGGAGGTGTAGAAAGTTATTAGAAACTAGTTATTTTTTAAAGTTGTTATTAGAACCTAATAAGCAATGTTGTTCTCCCTGAGTGTGGTATTTTTTAGCCCAGCATTAGGCACACACTGCTTTCTTGTGCTGTGCACCAGTACCATAGTTCTTGAGCAAGTGTGCTATTCAAGCGTGTTTGTTAGGGGTGTCCCGATCCAATCAGTCTGATATTAGCTGAGTAACACGATTGGATCATATCGACTGGCATCTTAAATCTCTAATATTGGCACACCGATAAAAGCAGTCTATTGCAGACTCTGCACCAGCACTTATCCAGCAGCAGCCCTTCTATTCAGCATGAAGAACAGCATGGCAATGTGTTTAGCAAGGAGTAGCAATGACGTCAGCCGTGTGGCTGTGTTTTTTGTTCAAGGCCAAAACAGACATTACAGCTGAGTGCAAAACTTGTGTGCAAATTTCCCGTGGTGGCAAAGAACCAAGGACGTTTATAACACCCAACCAAAGATGTTTGCAGCATCACAGTGTCCTCAAACATTTACCGCTGTTAAAAACATTTGCAAAGCGTGAAGAAGTACCAACGCACCGGCCAAAAGTCACTAACTAAAACTGAAGAGAGCACGCCCCTGTAGTAGTGCTGACACTTTCAGTTTATACTAAACACTTCATTGAGCACATCGAGCATCGCTACATTACGCCTACTGTGGACTACACATCAGATGCATCAAGAAGTAAATGGGACAGTTTTTCTATTACCTACTGTTATTCTCTGTTTGAGTTATATCACTTGACCAAGTCTCTTCTAACATTCCACACTGCTAAAGAAGTACTAAAAGCATGTGTGCTATTAGACCAGAGTGAAAAAGTTCTATCTTGGACACCCCTAGTGTTTGTAACCACGAAGCATTGTGACACGGAGTGAGGACCACCTTTATGTTAACTATAACAATAAAATACCATTTAAGAATTCATACTACCTACTTCGACGGGAGTGTTTGTTGTAGTCATAAGTCTTTAACATTACTATGTTTGTCATTACAACAAATACAACTTGTAATCCTACAAATCCCTTTAAATTGTTTTTGTTTCATTGTGATGTTAAAAAAGGAAACGAAAACTTTGTCGAACTCACCGTTGAAGCTGGAATTCCGGATGTATTTGAGCAAAGTTTTTCCCTCGGCAGACTCCATTTGTGGACAAACGCCAGGATGGTCAGGACACAGGTCCCTCTGAATGTTGTGCAGCGCGTGGGCCATGGCGTACACCGCATCAATCACAAACTGCACTTTCCCCTCCTGCTCATACTTGGAGTCGATCCCGATGCGCTCTTGGCCTGAGGGAAGAGAAGGAAGACGACTAAGAGCCGAATGCACCGCAAACCATTAGACGTTACATCAGCGTTCACTATCATCCCCACTTCCAATACTTTCTTCCATTTATCATTTGCTGGCAGTTAGTTAATGTCTGATTTTGAGGGAATTACACCTGAAGGGACAATGTGGTCCAATGAATAAATGAGAAGATGTTTAAATCCCAAGAGCCAAAATGGCTAAACATCAGGCTGTACTCTTTGTGACAAAGCTGGCAGATTGCATTAATGTGCTGTTGTACAAAGGTTGCTAAAAGTGGGGCCTCATTGGCCCCATCCACAAGGTGATAAAAATCACCATGAACTTTAGAAACACACTCTTCTGCACTGACTTCATGTTCTTTTATATCCTCCTCACAGTGCACTGCCCTTTCACTATGGGTTGCTGTAAAGGTTTTGCCTCCTGCCGCACATACACAGCATGAATACATAATGTACAACCTGCTTTTGGATTCTGGTTGTGTTCAAATTTGCTGTTTTTCACTCTGAATGGTGGAGGCTGCAGTGATTCCAATGATAGAATGGAAATGACATCAACACAAAGATTACAAGTGCCACTAGTCATCAGAGTTGTAATATTCAACTGTCTGTGACAAACAAAACAGGCAGCACTGAGAAACAACTACACAATTTAGTCAGACTGATGTTTTCATGTAAAGGAGCTGTAGAGGAGTGAAATGCAAAGGGGATGTAGTTAATATAAGATTGTGGCGGATTCTCCAAATGGAGGGATGTCAAAAACAATCTATGTTGACATTTCCGCCCATTTCTCACATCTTAACATATATCACAGCCAACAAGCAACCTTTAGGTATCAAAGAAATGAGCATGGAGAGTAAGCTACATGTGCAATCTTTGAATGCCGAAGCCTCCTGTCAGCGTTTGACATTCCTAAATAAAACCCAAGTTGAAATATGAAGAAAGAACATATCAAAACAGTGGCATGGCCTTCACACTAATAAAAGGCATTCTAAGATACGATTGAGGGAAGAATGAAACTCATTTACTGTAATTTCATGCAGTTTGTGAGGCTCACAGGATGGACGTGCACCTTTTATCTTTGACGCATGATGAAATCCCGTCAAACAGCTGAAGAGAAACAACGGCAAATCCATCGGCAAACAGTCCTTTGTGTCACGCTGCCATTACCATCAACATGTATTCAAGCAGATTAATACAGCATCCCACATCACCAGCATCACCCACGTAGATAATGAATGCGGTGTGATGCCTGTCAAACACCCTGTGTTTAAGAAATATGAGCATGCATCCACGTTATCAACAACACCATCATTATGGCTACCACAAACATGGTAATACAACAAAAATGGGGTCATAAAAGTATGATTTTTGCCTGTTTTCACTTGCACTGTAATTTTAACCCTAAACAAAGTGAACTACTTGCAGAGCTGAGCTGACTCGGTCATGAAAGGACGTAGGGAATAGGATGTTTGCAACTGGAGAACTTCAAGACGGATGTTTGGGAAGCAGGTCCGCAGGCGTTAAGCAAAATACTAATGAAAGAGAGGCACAGATATACCATGGGAAATTCAACAGGAATATCTTAAATGAGGCAAAGTAACAAACAGCCTGCTGCCTCACAGTCGACTGGCCTGCATATAGAGTATGGCTTGCAGGCGCTGTAATGTTCTCGTTATAGCAACTATATGAAGTCATGCTATTCCATTGCTAACTAGCAGTTTCAAAATCATTGACATGGTACGCTGGCTTTTAAAAAGGAGAGAAGCGTCTGTCGTTGTCAACTACAAATATAGTGTAGTTTTGTCACGTTTAAAAGTGCATTGATCACTTACTGCCATGTCTGCTTAAGCTTTGTTGGTTATCAAATGTATCTTTACATCTGTCCATTTGTAATCAACAGAGTGGACTGAAAAAAAAAATCTCCACCAGCTTCCTTGTGAACAGGAGTCCCTATTTAACATGTACATTAGGGCTGGATTCCATTTAGGTTTCAAAGGCATGTTACTGCAACTTTAGATCAATGTGCAATTTGTTCTTCAAATGCATGTTTTGCCTTAATTTTACTTTTTTTGTTGTTGCTTTAAATAGATTTGTAGTGGGCAGTTCATTAGGCAGTTGGTTCTGCTGTGCATTTAGTTGCATGCTATGCAAGTATAACAAGGTAAACAAACAACGGTGATAAACTATAGTGAGCATATCTTTCATATGTAAATAAAATATGATAGTGAAAAAAGACTATGTTAAGAGATATTAATATAAAGTATATTATAGTTTTTTTTACATTTTGAAAAAATTTGTGTGAAATGTCCAACCAGGTATATGAATAAATTCACACATGTACAACAAATAATAAAGATTTATACTTTTTTTTGCTGTAAAAATAATAATTTTCACTTACTCAACTTCTTACAGCTGTTGGCCTCTTCCCTGTGCCATTTCCAGCTTTAAGATACTAGTTCAACAACTTTAACACACTAAATTTGGCCTGGTCTGAATCAGTCGGTGCTTAACTGAATATGTACTGTAAAGGGAGGCCACACTACGTAAATACTTGCCACTTATATAATTTGTATTTGTTTTCTTTGTGTGTTGTAATAAAGTGACTGGCAATTCATCATGTAGCTTTAGTATAGCATTGGTAAACTAAAACAACAATTATATCACAGTGCGGTATGTTTCCATGCACCAAATGAATATGTATGTCAGGCACCATAAAAAAGGTATGATAAAGATAATAAAGATATCTAATATGATGTACAGCCGCATGTCTTTTATAACATCACACAACCAGAAAAGACATACTCTACTGAAGAATGGCACCTAAAACAAAGCAACACCAGAACTCCAACTGAAACATTGATATAAACCTGACAGACATTAATTATTCAAAGCACCAGATGATGGTAATGTGGATAAACAGCCCAGTGCTGTCACGGAGGAATGAAAAGAAAATGGGTTTAAGAGTTGTGGAATATTAGTCACAGGAGCAAACAGCAGAACTATAGTACAACAAAGACACGTGATGTATTGTTATTATTTCAAGTAATAACTCTGTGACAGCCCGCTGGGCACAAACACTTGGTGCAATGAGAGGGACTGAATAGAATATCAATTGTTTATCTACAGCTACTAACACTAAGTTAGGATGTGTACCAAAACTTGGTGCCATAACAGCACCGGTGCCAATGTGAATGGTAGTAATCTGACAAAAAACTAAGTAGGTATCGAGGTATAGTTACTGTCTTGTCAACAGTGTTATATTTCACATTAGTTTTTCACCTGGACAAACGGCAGTGATCATCGCTTGGAACTGTACTTCACCTCAAAAGATGCAGACTCAGCCACCTGCTACAGGTTCTTGAAGGTGATATTATGGTAGTAGGATTAACTAGCAAACACTATAACGATGTCCTGATGCAATCTTCAGGATCGGGATCAGCTGCTGATCAGATGTAATTTGAAGATCAGATAAGATCGGCTTTTCCATGCGATCAGGCAAATCTGGTTGCTGTAACACCGGGCCACACTCCAACATGGTAGGTGCAATCAGTGTGCCTTAAAGCTGGTTGCCACTCCACTCCCGTCACCCGAATGAAGAAGAAAATGCAACACCACCATGCAGACATGTTTCCCATGGTGTAGTTAGTTACACCGCTGGTTGTTACCAAGAACCATCAATAAATGATTCTTGTGTTGAAGAGTTTGGCAAATACAGTATTCTAAATCACACCACAAATTGATCTTTGTCTTGTCTAATGCCATGTCTAATTTTTAGTCCTACCCTCAAAGTACTGTAATAGCAGCTCAATAATTTGACGTCAGGATGGCTATAATTCAGTCAGCCATTTGCATGTGAACATAGAGCACTCCGTCCTTCAAGCAGACGTTCCTCACCAGATGCACAGTGCAACCACAACTCCTAGTTTTCTTATTCTCAGCACCTGCTGAACACGACTTCCCTCTAAAGACCACACACTAAACAGCAGCCTGGAACAACACAATATACTCGTTGCTACAGTATTTTGTTATTTTTCATTGGACAGACTTTTATTTTCATTAGGGACCTGACTCAGAAATTAATCCCAAATTCAGCATATCAGAAAATTTGAATATGACTTAAGACCAATAAAAAAATGATTTTAGCATAAAATATATGTAAATAGGGTTTTTGGGTTTTTTTATACATTAAAAAAATCTACACAAAACAATCAAAGCAGCTCCATGCATTCTTTGATTATTCAATATGCGGCCCTCTGTGGAAAACGTTTGGACACCCCTATACGGTGTGGCATGAAGTCGATCAGTCTGTGGTACTTCTCAGATGTTATGAAAGCCCAGGTTGTTCTGATAGTGGCCACACAGCCACAGGCCACAAATGGCTTTGGACCCTCTCTGATTTAAAGGCTTTTGCAAGTGGTTTTAGCAAATTATTAAGTGAATGTTTGTTTGTCTATATGTGCCCTGCGATTGACTGGCGAACAGTTCAGGGTTTACCCTGCCTCTCGCTGAAAGTCAGCTGGAATAGGTTTCAGCATATCCTTGCGACCCTAATGAGGAGCGGCATAGAAAATGGATAGATGGATAATTAGCTGTCAGTTATAATCATCAACGTTCAAATAAATAAACACTTGTGATAAGTATTTAAATGATGTATTATTTTAACGTGCATGTCACATAATTATGTAAAAAGAAAAAGGTGGGTTTTATGGACAAACGTTGCATGCTTTCATTTTTTAAGTACCGTTTAAGCACCTGCACCATTTGAAAAGTACAGATTTGGAACTGGTAAACGATACCTAACTCTACTGTTAAGTCAAATTGTAAGTCGGCATGTTTTCGTGAGCCTACCTCAGGGCAGCTGTGTCTACATATGTAGATTTACACCAACCGTCTGTGACTGGAATGAATGGGTTCACTGTGAAGCACTTTGGGTGACTTATAAAAAGGCACTTTAGTATGTAAGTTTATTCCATTCCATTTTCTTCCACTCATCCGAATCCGGGTCGCGGTGGCAGCAGTCTCAGTAGGGAAGTCCAGACTTCCCGTTCTCCTGCGACCTCTTCCAGCTCCACCGGGAGTACACCAAGGCCAGCTGTGAGACATAGTCCCTTCAGTGTGTCCTAGGTCTTCCCCGGGGCCTTCTCCTGGCTGGACATACCCGAAACACCCCAGGGAGGTGCCCGGGAGGCATCCGGACAAGATGCCCGAGTCACCTCAACTGGCTCCTCTCGATGTGAAGGAGCAGCGGCTCTACTCCGATCTCCTCCCGGATGGCCGAGCTCTTCACCCTATTTCATAGGGTGAGCCCAGCCACCCTACGGAGGAAATTCATTTCCGCCTAATTCATACTTATTATTATTGTAGTAAAAAAGGTGTTACCTGTGCATTTACGAGTGGTGTCTTCTTTCTTGGAAGTACTGAGAAGCCTGCAGTTAAAGTTCTCCTCCCAGAATTCAGCAAACCAAACGTTCCTACGATTGTTCTCCAGCGTGAGTGCAGTGAAGTATTCATCAAAACCTGAGAAGTGAGAATAGAAGAACAATCCTAAATTACAATTATGATTCAGTTGGAACCTGCAGGAAATAAAGCGCAGTGCTGTGGTAATGGTGTGGTTCTGGCCGCCCGGTATTAGAAGCTAACTAGCAAGCCCACCTCATCAAACTTTGACCATTGCATTGTTATTTTTCTTTCAAGCTTCATGAAACGCTAACTACTTTTTTCTTCTTGGAAATTGCACTAATTAAAAAACCAGGCTGCGTAATAAACAGCACAGGAAGTGTTAATGGGGCCACAGCCTGTTGCCTCTGGCTGTAAAGTCCTGTCGGTACTGAGCTGCTTCCTTCTCTAGCCACATAAAAGCCAGCTGAGATGGCTTGAAAGTGTGGTGTATTAAAGTAAGGCCAATTTTAAACAGGGCATTCAATTGCGTATTTGCATGAGAGGAAACTTGCTGCAACAAAAGAAAGTTTCCAGATTTTTGCTTTTATTTGATCAACTTTTCCAGCCTCATGTGGGTCAGAATTCTGTGCTGATAGGATACACAATTAAAGCTTTTCCCCCACTTGCATCAAAGAACATATTTTCTTATTTTACATTGTAAAATCTCTTTGTTGCCTCCACTCATTATTGTTCCATATCATCTGAGTTGTGGGTGGAAACGACTAATCGGACCCGCATGACTTAGCTGAATATTTTCTCAAAACACCATCAATGATGCCTGGTGGATTGATAATAATCTTACGGCACCCCGCGGTGTACATCTGTCCAGGCCAGACTTCTCCTAATTAAAGAAAGCTTGAATAAAAAAGCCTCACAATTCAAACGATGAGTGGCTGTTGAGGTGTTGCAATATACAGTATAATGGCACCTGCTGAGAATGTTCCATTTGACTGGCAGGTGTCTAAACGCTCTGTCAAATGCAGCCAATTTTTTATTCTATTTCTTTTTAGTGACCACACCATCACTAACAATGGTCATTTATGTCATCGGAAAATGTTAAATCAATCAAAGACAACATTGAAAAAAAAATTGTTTTATTTCCTTTATTTCCGCTTCATTTGTATATTGTAGACCAAGAAGAGCAACACATTTGGTCATTGATCGTGGTCTAGAATGAGATCTAGTGAAACCTCAAGCTAAATATGTCTGCAAACAAGTTGCTCTGATGACTTTCTGTGTCTGATAAATCCCACAGAGAAGCAACAGTAGGCAATGTGACCTTGGTCTCCCTCCTCCCAACTAAATATATGTGTGCATCAAGGTCATTGATTATCTCTGAAGACTCTGGAACATCATTGGGAGAAATTGCCAGCTGAAGCAGAAATAGATGAGACAGGCCTGGAAATAAGGACGCCCAGGAGGTAAATCAACATACTGTCTTTTATCACAAATTGTATCTTAAAATGCATGACACATCTTGCATTGAATTCTAGCAGGGTAGAGTAATCATATGCTAATGTTTGAGTCAGTGGCGCACAGGAGAGATGATGATGAAGATACAGATGTGAAGTTATGCCCTTAAAGCAGAACTAGCCATATGTACACATCTTGAGACAAAAAATGGCTTCTCATATAAACCTGAAAACATCATCATCATCAAACTTATCAGATGCATAGAACATAAACCCATGTAACGGACTGTAATCCAAACATCTAACAAGGGCATAACAAGCAAAGCACATACAATAAACCACCACTAGCAAAAGCCGTAGCTGAACCTAAATATCTTGCCACAGCGCTATGCACGGCCGGTCCTTGTAGTGAGAAGGAGGGCGGTACAATGACAGACAATAGAGAGAGAAATTCTAATCAAGGAATCGTGTATCTGAATGAGGTAACTAACCTCACACATTCTGACAGTGATACCTCACTAACTTTGCATTAAAGTACTATACATCTCGTGCTGTCATACTGACTGATGTGTCTAATATTTGGACTTTTTCACATAGCTTGCTGAGCAAGCTAACCACCATTTTGGCAACAATTCTCAGTATAGGTACAACACTGCAAAAAGTTTCTTTATGAAGACTAAAAAAAATTCTAAAGACTCTACAGTATTTCTATTGTTTACAATAGGTTAATTTTTGCAATGTCAATCATTAATAGGCAAAAAAGTAATTCACTAATACATGTACATGTTAACTATTTATCTATATCTCCAATAACAAAATATATTGTGAAATGAATGGAAATTGTATCGTGAACTCTTTAAAGTAAAAATGTATGGTGCAGCTGTTGAATTAGATCTCATTTGATTGTGTAAGTGGTTATAATGTTGTGCATACTTTGCATGATGAATTCCGCAAAGTTCTTGGCAGTGTTTGCTATTTGTCAAAGGATGGGAAGCAGACATAAGGACTTAAATTCCAACGTTAATATGAGTTAGAATATCAACAAGCTTATCTAAACCTAATGTGATTATTTCAAATCTGTTCTAATCCTTCCACATGGCTAAAATTAGTTCTTCTTTGTCATTATCTGTAATTAAATAGATAAAAAAAGAACAGCTAAAGGCCTACACTCAGCAAAAGAGTGCAGTCGTAACACAGTGACAATAATGATGCATGGTGCGGTGTGACTGACTGTGCGCACCAGAGTGCATACCTTTGATAGAGGAGCGCTTGGGCAGTATAGTGATTGCTCCCACTGCTACATCCTCGAGCTGGTGGATGGGACTGCTTTTGGACCCCCAGCTGTCAGATCCAATCCACAGGAAATGGCCCACGTGATTGGCCCTCTTAGTGGCATTCAGAACTCCCCTGCAGAATTGGGAGAAAGCACAATGGGTGTGTGTAATCTAACCTTTTACGCAAAATATTGCTATAGAACTTTCTTGTCTAGTCGTAGTAGATGTCATTACATATGATAATAAAATGGAAAACAAACTATAAAGTTTATACAGTTTTTTTTTACTTGTCACATTTAACTTGATGACAAATGTGTGTGCTCTTTACAAAATTCCAGAGAGTTTGTATTTCCTTCTGTGTTTCATTGCGCAGGGATGTCCCACGGCGAGGTATAACTGACACAATATCTTCTGTATTCCCTGTGTATGTCGTCTTATGTTTGCAGTGTCAGAAGTGTGTTTGTGCGACAGAATGCACTGTAAATTTCTGCCTGTGTCTTGTCTTCAGGAGTTGCCACTCAGCGATTAAAGAGTATAAAATAGCAACCCATCAGCATGCCTGAGCGGCATTGAGGATGCCACCGTGTGCAACATTGCTCACCGTATGTCTTCTTCATTGGCAAAGATGATGACTGCCTTGGAGTGCTGGGTTTCCAGTAGTTGCTGGATGGCTTTGTCGTAATCCTCCATCTTGGGGTTGTGTGGAATTTTCAAAGACTGGGCGACACAGATTCCACCTAATAAATGGAAAAAGTTTGAAAATGATAAGACCTCCGGTATAATCTCTGCTATTATGTCATGAGTACATATGAACACACAAAAAGCCTAGGGCTACAACGGCATCTTATATGGAAATTGGGCCCAAACAGAGAACAAAAACATAAACAAAAGTAAAGCTATGAAGATGCTTTTTACGGAGCATTAATTACAATCTTACAGCACACACTCACTTTTAGTACAATCTAGTGATATCTATTACTGTACAGCTGCATTGTAACTATTATAATGTTTAGTTTTGTATTTAGTATTCGTGTAACAATATTATTGTTAGAGATTACCTTCAAGTAGAACTCCAATGCATCAAGCTGAAAGGTGTTTCAATTAGTTTGCCTAACATCAATCTGGATAAAGTAACCAACATGATAAACACATTAACATTGTGATGCATTGCAGTTTAAAACCACTGCAAACTACACCACAATACTGTGGTACATATATTGTTAAATACTGGCATTATTGTTTATAGTGTCAGAATGGATATCACCATTGTGTAGGTTTATGAAATAAAATGGCCAGTAAGTGATTTTTTTTTCATCTTGGCAATGACCAACAAACCAGAGCGACATGACATAAATCACATTCTGCACCCGAATGAATGCCAGAATCTTTTTTTCTTGGAGTGAGAGAGTGATAAACAAAATCTGTGGCAACAAAGCCAATAATCTTCACCAACAGGGACATAAAGTTACTGATTTTATGTTAAGGATTTGTCATTGCCTTTTTATTTAAAGACTTTAACTGACATTGGACTCTTATCTAATCAGCTTTTACATGTAATAATCACAAAGAGAATATTAATACTGACAATAAATCATTTTCTGACAAGTCACCACTAATGAGTTTACACACGATCAAGGGTACTGACTGCTTGTGTGCTTAGCTATTAGAGCTTTTGGGGCCACATAGTCGCAACTGACTATTTATTATAGAATAAATGAGCAATATTATATATTAAAAAACAACTTTTGAAGAAACAAATAATGGGATCACTGGTGGGATTGTAACAGCAAGGCTCCACTTGGTCAGCAGCTTGCATCCTGAATCAACAGCAACGCTGTACCCAAACCAATTAAAATTTCTCCCACTCAAGCTTTTTAATAGCCTACCCAACAATGTCTCAGTTTGCATTTCTCTGAGTAGACAGATAAATGGAAGTAAACTCCTAATTGCCAGTCTCCTCTGGCTCATTACTTTGATGCAAACAGTTTTTGCCTGGAAAATCATGTATCTCCAGTCCTGAATTAGGCGGTGGCATTTTTTTAAAAAACAAGGACAATTGCTGAACTCTTTCCTTACTATCTTTTTCTAAGAATTAGCAGCAGACATTGGAATAATGATTTTGTAAGTGCTTAATGACCTGTGGGGTGACTGTTGTTACCCCTCCCCACAAGTGGACTAAAGCTAAACATAGGGTGCCCGCCAATAGTTTTGGCTCCAGCTTAAGGGCTGGTGGTATCCTGTTAAGTGGAAACAAGTGCTGTGCCATCTCACTAATTCATTCCACGGGCTAAAAAACTGAACGGGATTCTTGAGTTGGGGTCTCATAAAAAGCATTAACTCCATAATGACAAAAACCTTACAGGCATGCAGTGAAGAGTAATGGTGCTATAACAGCCTTGAACCAAAATATATTACGGCTCGCACTGGTCAATAATGCAGAAAGAGAGGGAGAGAGAAACCACCAGAAGGCCTGATGAAGATTAAAAGCATTGGGAGTCTATCTAGTCTTCAGAGTTGACTGTTGCTGACCAGCTGTTGCAAGACGGTGTCCAAATTATTGAATGGCTGCAGACACCTCATCTATCAGTCAGTCAGTCAAGTAGTCAGAGAGGAAGGGTTGATGAAAATTCAAGTGACGTTGTATCTTTACTTGCTGAATACCGGGGTGAGTGTCAGACCGCCTCCACCTGTCACTGCAAAGGAAAGGAGAAGGAGAGTCCTGGGCCCAGACCGACGAGTGAAGAGGAGAGCTGTCTGTCTTAGCTGAGGAGCGTGATGTGAAAAATGTCAACCTTACTAGCCTTAGTCGTTCTTCTGTGTTTTCTTCTACGTGACTTTTCACACAGAGATGTGGCAGGAAAGTGTGTGACAATTGAGATCCACGTTTTTTTAGGGACATTGACACGTGCCATCTCACTGCCTAGCACGCTGTGTTAAGGTTCTACTGGCAATAGTGCATTACGTGTGTAGAGTGGAGCCCGAGTGTGTGTGTGTCGATATATGCATATGACATCAATATTTGCGTTGATGCTCCAATCAGGATTTAATGCTGCTGATTCCGATACCGATCATCGGCCAATACCAGTACAATCACGTGGATTAATTGTACATTTTAAAATGTATTTATGATGAGTGCAATTGTCCGGGGGTCCTGTATAAAAAGGAAAAGTCAAGACAATTCCAAGGTCCCTTGACTGCCAGGGAGCACAAAAGTAGGTTATTACTAGGGCTGACAAATGATTACAAATTTTAATCAGATTCACCACAGTTATTCATCATAATTTAATCAACAATTGCAACTATGTGTTTTTTCCAAGCGTACTTAAATGAGGAGTCCTATTCCAAAGCTATTTTTGACAACCCTAGTAATTACTAATATAATTAGTAAATAATTAATAAAGTGAGGGAGGGATTTTTTTTTTCTTGGCACCCAGAATTCCTTTCAGTTTTTCATCCCGTATTTCTGGACTTTACCGATCCCTAGTGACTTTGTTAAAAACGACTACAAACGAAGGGTAAAGTTACATATAAATAACAAATAATAAACACATGTATGATGCGGATCGGAAAAAAAAAATTTTCCCCTCCAGAAGCTGCCACTGGTCACAACAGCTAAGTTCAGAAAACACCAAATCATTAATTTAGTGTACATATTCCAAATGAAGTACCAGCATCAACAAGCGGTGTTAAAAGAAGGAGAATGTGAGAAGTGGTTTCTTTTTACACTTATGATAACGTAAAATGTGTCAGATGCATCTGTGATGATGCGACTCGTGACCAAGGCATTATTCTTTTATCTTCATGGGGGTGTCATGATACACTAAACTCACAAGATGAGACAATACATGATATTAGGTTCACGGGAACGAGACGAAACAATATGTTAATATTACTTTGAATAAAACAACAATTACATAATATAAGACTACACAAAAAGATTTTTATTTAACTGAGTCACAAACACTGAAAGTTATGACAATATCTCTTTTAACCTATTTCTACAAATTGAAACAAAAACTATAACTTATAAAAGTGAAAATAATGATGCCCTTGCAGCATCTAATTCTAACTCATTTATGATGATATGTAGTTATGTAAAGACACATGGAAAATAGATTGCGGATTGCAGTATATTAGGCTTGTTTACGCTGAAAGAACTACAGTTTCCATGATGCTTAGAGTGCAGAATCAGGAAGTAATAGACACAAACACCATATTGTGTTTGGAAGTCCTGTGCAGTTATCGTGTTTTGATCTGACAAATCTTAAGTACGTTTGATCAAGCGTAGAATGAGTGACGGACACGAAGTAACATCACTACCACGCCACCAAGCCCATACTTTACACGATGGAGTCCATAACGGACCTGCTGAAAGTAGCGGCTAACAGGCTGGAGGGACTAGTCACACTGGCAGATTGACCTGGCAGGAAAAGCAAATGGAAAAGACAAAAACTAAAGGGGAAAATCAAGGATAAAGTGGAAAAACAAAGACAATACACAGGAAGCACTGACAAAATGGCAAAAGTAAAGGCAAAATTGAATTACAATATGACTTCATGTGTATATTTCTGTATTATTGATTCTCTTTATATTTCCACACGTATTTTCCTTAAATTTAGGCACTCCTGTGATTCCATAGTCCTACAACAAGATAATTAAATGCTGTTTGAGATTAGTGTACATATGCCAGTGCAAAGAACTTTGTTAAATTTGTTGTTGAACGATATTGTCCCACTGTTATGATATCACACTATGTATGTAGTTGATACCTTTGTTTCCATTCAGTTCCAAAGCATACCATGGTGAGCTGAACTAAAAATGGCCTGCTTGTTGGAAATTGTTGGCTATTTTTAACTGAAACATAATCACGTATCTATGATCATCCAACAGCCTGGTATCAACACTGTGTGTGTACTGGGGTGTCATAACCTCTGCTCCCCATTTGATTAATATACATAAGCCAGTTTAATGATTATGATGGCTAAAGGTTTGGTTCCCAGATAATCTGTCAATGCAATGGTACCATAGGTCATACAGTGCATTACACTGGCTCAATTATTCATCCTCACATTCCTCTCCCTCTTAGATATGAAAATGCACTCCAGGCCAAATAATCAAGTTTCACCATTTTCCTTCGTAAAATAAAATATCCCTTAAAAATGAAGGCTCTCAATGGATTTGACCTCCCACTTGCCCACTCAACACCCAGCAAAGCCAAATCTCTGCAAGAGCTTGAATGCAGAAATTATATTTATCACCTTGACAGTGAAAGAAGGCTATTTTCTTTTCTACTCAAGTCTTTCATCCGGAATAACCAGGAACACATCAAAATGAGGTGACATGCAGATGACATCCATGTTCTGCATTCTTCTATTTCCTGCTTGCTGTTCCTTTGCCAGTGTGAGGCTTGGCAATGGCACTGGGTCATGCAGAAAATATCATGCTCTATTTTACACAATTTCCAGAGGGATCAAACTTCCTCCCCACGTCACTATGACTGCTTACTAACACTACCCTCCTAGTAAAAATAGGCAACTTCTTCAATCAATCAATTCCACTGTGCTATTTTGTGGGAGGGTTTTCTCAAATGCCCAAACAGGCAGTGAAAAAGCCAAAATGAAGGTCCGCAGTGGAACAGTGCTTCAAACAGGCAGAAGATAGAAAAAAAGGAAAAAAAACAAAAGATCAATACAAGCTGGCCATCACTCTAGACTTGGCTAGGGGAAATGGGCAGCCATATTGCATTAGCCTGCAAGATGGTTCTTCTTGAAGTGGTGAAGCGAGAATCCTACTAATGCCTTTGATATTTCCAAACAGGGTAGCCACAGAAAACATCTGAAGGTCTCATACATTAAGTTGCAAATATGCTACAATAATAACAAAGTCTTCTAGTTAGTCTAGTGTCTTTAGGGAATAATGTGCAATGATAATTCACTTCCCATTTAGGATGGGAGTGACTCATATTCTTCTTCTTCTTATTATTATTATTATTATTATATTTGGCAAACAATATCATCAAAAGTTGTATTATGGATGAGATTTTATAAAAATCCAGTGGAAGATTATTAATACAGTATTACTAATCTGATGCTTACTATTTAATCACGTAAAGCAAAGTCAAACCTGACGATTGTTGAAAAAACACTAAAACAACATTTAGAAAAAATGCATAATTCACCTGCATGCCTCAATCACACTCCCTAGAGTGGAAATAAACCTTTATAGTCCATTTAAAACTTTGCGTTCAGTCCCTAAATTTATCAGCACTTGCTTTTTATTAAAATTAAGTAACGATCATTGGTCCTTGTTTTTACCATGTTGTGAGTCTTCATCCAAAACAAGATCAATGGAGCACAGAGAAGCAGAGCAGCCACTCATGAAATCAAATACATAGAGAATATATTTGTGTTATTTTTTCCGATAAGCAGTGTTTAAAGTGCATGGAGGAGAATAGGATGATTCACATCAAATTAAAAGGTCAAAATAACCATGTATGCAGCAGCACATACAAGGTTTCCTTTATTTGACAGCAACAAAATCAATATTTACTGCTCAATTGTAACAGTACTTCATCCTTCTTTTACCACTCATGTATAACTGGTAAATATAAACAGTTACTTAGATGTTTGCTTCCCTTTTGACTGATTTTAACTCAACACAAAACTGTGTGAATGAATGCTGAGATATACTCTTGTATAATTAATGTGTTTATTAAAGATACGATGCCTGGGGATTTTTGAAGGGTTTCTTTAAAGCAAATAATTCCCATTTGTATTTAAAAAAATACATATGCTAATATGACTGCTGCTTAGTAGCAAGGATGAGTTTACAACCACACTCTCCCTCCATTGCTGTTAAAGACTCTCCATAATAACACTTTGTTTATTGCTCTGTGCAAATTTATTTGAAAAAAAAATCCAGAATAAATGTGCCTAGAAATCAAACTGAAAGAAGCTGTGTTTATCAGCATCTAGGGTGTAATGAAACTTTAAAAATAAGCCTTAAATCAGGAGAACTTCTCAGAATACACTTTAACTATGTGCAGCTGCCTCTTCTTCCGAGTCAATGTATATTACACAGCCGCAAACAGCTTCTTCAAGTTTTAATGAGTGATCACACTGGATGTGAATGCACACAGCTAAAATATTTATGCACGCTGGACTGCTGATCAGTGCCTGCAGGGTTTCATTACTTCTTTTTCCATTTTTGAGGTTTGTGCACATTAGTGTGCTGCAGGAGAAAGTGATCCCTCCCTGTAGGTTTACCAAATGGATTGGGATGCACAGAGGTGGACGTGAGAAGCAACAGACTACGTGCTCTTGTTGGTGTGCTTGTAAAGCAGGACTTTTATTGATGGAGAACCATAGACCATGATATATATACATATCCCATTTCTTTTTACACACTTGATTTTTCAAATATTTAATTGCTAATATTAGCTTTAGTATGCAAAAAGCTAATTGTGTGTTCAGGAAACTATCCAGGGACAATGCTGTGTTGGTATTTGTAAGTATGACTACTGTATACTGCTAAATACTCTGAAATATGCCATCAATACCGAAGGACTTATCTTAGCCTTGTCTTATTTCTGTCCATCTATTGTATGCTACAGTACTACCACTGCTCCTCCCTGAGTCACCACCTTATCGTGGTGGAGGAGTTTGCGTGTCCCAATGATCCTAGGAGCTAGGAGTTGTCGGGGGCTGTCATGCCCCTGTTAGGGTCACCCATGACAAACAGGTCCTAGGGGAGGGACCAGACAAGAGTGGCTCAAAAGACCCTAATGATATGTAATACAATTGTATTTCGTTTTCCCTCGTCCGGATGCGGGTCACCGGGGACCCCCTCTGGAGCCAGGCCCGGAGGCGGGGCACGATGGCGAGCGTCTGGTGGCCAGGCCTGCACCCATGGCGCCCTGTTGGGCACAGCCCGAAAAGGTAACGTGGGTCCCCCCTCCCATGAGCTCACCACTCGTGGGAGGGGCCAAAGGGGTCAGGTGGAAAGACAGCTGGGTGGCGGCCGGAGGCAGAGGCCTTGGCGGTCCGATCCTCGGCTATAGAAGCTAGTTGTCAGTACGTGGAATGTCACCTCTCTGGCGAAGAAGGAGCCTGAGCTGGTGCGTGAGGTGGAGAAATTCCGGCTAGATATAGTCGCACTCACCTCAACGCACAGCAAGGGCTCTGGAACCAGTCCTCTCGAGTGGGGCTGGACTTCATGCCACTCTGGTGGGGCCGGCAGAGAGAGGCGACGAGCAGGGGTGGCAATTCTTGTTGCCCTCCGGCTCCAAGCCTGCACGTTGGAGTTTAACCCAGTAAACGAGAGTGTAGTTTCCCTACGCCTTCGGGTGGGGGGACGGGTCCTGACTGTTGTTTGAACTTATGCGCCAAACGGCAGTTCAGAATACCCGCCCTTTTTGGAGTCCTTAGAGGAACTACTAGAGAGTGCTCCCTCTGGGGATTCCCTTGTTCTGCTGGGTCTTCAACGCTCATGTTGGCAGCGACAGTGAGACCTGGAGAGATGTGATTGGGAGGAATGGCCCCCCTGATCTTAACCCGAGCGGTGTCTTGTTATTGGATTTCTGTGCTCGTCACGGATTGTCTATAACGAACACCATGTTCAAGCATAAGGGTGTCCACATGTGCACCTGGCACCAGGACAACCTGGGCCGCAGTTCGATGATTGACTTAGTGGTTGTGTCGTCGGACTTGGGACCACATGTTTTGGACACTCGGGTGAGGAGAGGGGCAGAGCATTCAACTGATCACCACCTGGTGGTGTTTGGTTCAGATGGTGGGGGAGAATGCCGGTCGGACATGGCAGACCCAAACGCATTGTGAGGGTCTGCTGGGGAACGCCTGGCAGAGTACCCTGTCAGAAGGAGTTTTAACTCCCGCCTACGGGAGAGCTTTGACCATGTTCCGAGGGAGGCAGCGGACATTGAATCCGAGTGGGTGATGTTTCGTGCCTCCATTGTCGATGCGGCCGATGGGAGCTGTGGCCGTAAGGTGATCGGTGCCTGTCGTGGCGGTAATCCCAGAACTCGTTGGTGGACACCAGTGGTGAGGGATGCCGTCAAGATGAAGAAAGAGTCTATCAGGCCGTCTTGGCCCATGGGAATCTGGAGGCAGCAGACAGGTACCGCAAGGCCAAGCGGCCGCTGAGGCAAAAACCCTCACATGGGAGGAGTTCAGAGAGGCAATGGAAAACGACTTCCGGATGGCTTCAAAGAGTATCTGGACCACCATCCGCCGTCTCCGGCGGGGGAAGCAGTGCACAGTCACTGAGACGGTGACGGTGTGCTGCTGAACTCGACTCGAGATGTTGTGGACCGGTAGAGGGAATACTTTGAAGACCTCCTCAATCCCACCGACACGCCTTCCAACATAGAAGCAGTGCCTGGGGACTCTGAGTCGGGTTCGCCTATCTCTGGGGCTGAGGTCACCGCGGTGGTCAAAAAGCTCCTTGGTGGCAAGGCCCCAGGGGTGGATGAGATCGGCCCGGAGTTTCTTAAGGCCCTGGATGCTGTGGGTGTGTCTTGGTTGAGACGATTCTGCAGCATTGCGTGGACGTCGGGGTTGGTGCCCTTTGGACTGGCAGACCCAGACTGGTTGTCCCGTTTTCAAGAAGGGGGACCAGAGGGTGTGTTCTAACTATCGTGGGATCACACTCCTCAGCCTTCCCGGTAAGGTCTATTCAGGGGTCCTGGAGAGGAGGATCCGCCGGATAGTCGAATCTCGGATTCAGGAGGAGCAGTGTGGTTTTTGTTCTGGTCGTGGAACTGTGGACCAACTCTATACTCTCGGCAGGGTCCTTGAGGGTGCATGGGAGTTTGCCCAACCAGTCTACATGTGTTTTGTGGACTTGGAGAAGGCATTTGGAGGCAAAAGAAAGAGATACAGTTTCGCCACTGCCTTACGAGATGCGTAGTGTTTGAATTAGTAGTAGTTCTGAAGTAAAGGTATTGTTGTGAGATTAGAACATAGTCATAAATTAGCTGCACCACTGTACTGTATAAGCCGCAGGGTTCAGCATTTAGGAAAAAACTAGCATCTCATACACCAGAAATTACGATGTATTACTGTTATTATTGACAAAATATTATAATACTGGTGTATTGTGACTACAATTCCTCTCACTGGAATCTATGTTCTTGCTCTCTGACACACATGTATAAATTAAATATATTGCTGGGTTCGCAACTACAGCTCATTGTGTCTGCTTGTATTAGTTAAGTGGGTCACCACTTGAAGTTGATGACCATAGGTGGAAACCATAGCTAGAGTTGTTCTTGGGGGTATTGTCACTTACTTCACATTACCTTCAAATTATATCTTTAATTTTCCCACAGGTCAATTCTTGCAGCTTGTTTAGAAACCAACCAGGGCTTTTTGCTGTATGTATTTCCATGGTGGCTTGAAGAAACAAGACTCTTGCCAAAACGGGAAGGATTCATTTTTGAAAGGAAATAAATATCTGAAGGCCTGCTGCCTCATACAAGCAACCAAAGTGGTTTGTTCTGGCTGAGCACCAAGAGGACTGACTATCATTACCATTCTCAGTGCTGAGCACCCTCAGTAGCTGGGATACACAAAAGGAAAAAAGGATGAGGATCAGCGGAACAGAAAAAGGAACACTGTAACACAAAGCTTATGCCAAATTCTCTCTTCTGGTTTGTCCAAGGAAAACAAATCAGACACAATTCCTAGTGTGCTTATGTGGTTGTAAAATGTTAAAATGCTTACGTTATTTTAAGGGAAAAACAATGCAGTGCTCATTATTGTGATATTTTCTCTACAAGGCTCTTTTCTTGTCTCAAGTAACACTCACTGAGGAGCCAAGGCAGAAGTTGCTAAACCTCAATAATTCATTTTTTAAAAACAAGGAATGTTAAGATGATTTGGAAATGCAAAATGGTTTTCTACAGGGTGGTGGAAAAGGTCAAACATGCTTTAAATCACACAAATGTGTTAAAGAAAGAAAAAACAACATTTACATTTAAGACTCTTGACTTGACAAACCTGCTTCCTTGGAGAGTTGTGTGAAGGCCTCCACTCCTTTCTCTCCATAGCTGCCTTCTGAGGCAATGGTGGAGACGTAACTCCAGCCCAGCGCTCGAATTATATCCACCATAGCCTGGGCCTGAAAGGAGTCTGGAGGAACCACTCTCGAGAAGAAGTCATAGCGCCGGTCGTCACTCAACTCCGGTGCGGTCGACGCATAGCTTATCTGAGGGATCTAGAAGAAGAGAAGAAGGGGTGTGTTTACTCTGGAGAGGGTCATCTTAAGTTTGTGCCTAAAGATAACCTTGGCATTTTGATAAACGTGGGCTTATGTATTCAGTTGTTTCTTGGCAGGCTTTTCCTGGAGTCCCCTTTGGTTGCATGGCAACAGCACACAGGGTGGAAAAAGTGGGTGGAGCTATATAGGCATCATGCTTGATCACCATGGTGTCATTCCTATAGCACCACAACCATGCTCCATTACATAATATAATACTATATAATATTGTATTATATTTTATCATTTGTATATATGGAAACATAACATTTTCTATCTATCAATGCAAGTGCAATATTTTGACATCTCTTCTCTCAATGTAAAAATGAATTACAGATCCTCCTTACACCACTGAAGCATTATTGAAGGGACCTGTCTTTGCTGCTTGTTATAAAGACAATCTGCACTGTCTTATCTACACTCACTACAGCATGTCTCCTGACATCTTCAACAAGACATAGGATCACATTGAAAAGGGAAGAGACTCAATGTTATTAATACCAATCTCAGCTATATTCTCTCGTATGCATATGCATTGAGACATGCTCAACAAATGTGTATCTTCCACAAGAATAACAAGATGACAGTGGAACTAAATGAATTGGAGGCAGTTAAAAATGAGGTATTTTATATGGAGAACTGCCCCAAATCAGAAAATGCATCATTTTGATCCAGTGCATGGAAGTCACACACAACATGATGAGACTTCAGCCCACGGGGAATAGAAAAGCATTAACTTCACAAGTGTGTTTTTCTTTTTGCTTGTACACAACTCTGCAACAGATGAATTCAATATTTAGATGGCTTTGAATTAAGATGTGCAGTATTCCTAACAAGGAATTCAATAGCATGTACAAGGCCAAGAATAGACGTTTTCTCCTCTCCTCACCTATTGTGAACACTTTGTGAAAGAATGTATTAACAGTGCTGTCCTCCTTAACAACAGCTTTTTAATCACCCTCATTTATCAAGCTCAACCAACTGATGATACTGTCGACTCAGCAGTCTACATGTAAATAGTCCAAATGATCTCCTCCTGCTAAATCAATCAAACTGTCAGAAATATGCAACAATACATTTTTTTTTCTAAACAGCCAGTGAACCTCTTAATTGTGAGTTGTTGTTTTTTTCTTTTAAACCACTAAACAGGCTTACTTGTTGCTTTTCAGCTGTATTTTCAA
The DNA here is from genome assembly GCA_024372805.1 of Oostethus manadensis. NCBI lineage: Eukaryota > Metazoa > Chordata > Actinopteri > Syngnathiformes > Syngnathidae > Oostethus > Oostethus manadensis. Next base: position 5,692,734 of record QODF01000093.1, on the reverse strand, counting down.
AGGCTGTCTTTGACTAAGGTGTTTTATAGTCAAATCTCATTTGAGAATTTGCCTGAAGTCGACTAATTGTCAAACACTGTTTTTTATTTGCATTTTTTAGAGCACAGCTGAGGGAGATTCAGACAAATAAACCAACCTCAACTTTTTCCATCTCAAAGAAAGAAAGTTACAACATTCAAATAAACAAATAAACATGGCAGGTGTGCAACAACAGCAGCTTAGTTTGTTTAGCGACACATAAACATGTTCGTCTGAACATACCACACAACAGAAAAGTGCACATAAAACAGGAACAACATGACTTGAAAAGCAGTACCTTGCCAAAACTCCCAGTTAGCAGCATCATTTACTGCATTAAAATCTACAGTCAGGAAATAAAGTGAAGTTAGCGTAACAAGCCTTGCCCGTTTTGAATGATACATGTTGTTGCTGACACAAGTTGACACAAAATATTTCCACACTGATGATTCTTCTGTAGCTATTATGAACCAAAAAGTCCATTACACACCTAGCGCTCCCCTCAAATTCGTTTGGATTGTGCAATTTTTAATTGATTTTGTTGATTTTGAATCAAATAGGCTATTTATGACAAAAACAAATGCATTCTATGTTCAAATGTATGCCCAGGAGCAGCTGCGGACACCACCATGTAGTCAGAATGGTACAATCTTGATCATACGGTCATATGATTCGACTGCAAGGCCGAATCTGGCTCCTTCAAATCAAATTGTCGAATATCCTAAAACACCCCGTGTATTTTCCACCGACCCTTATCTGATCTTGCGCTCTGAATCTTCACTGAGCCAAAACACGGCCAAGCATAGGACGAAGGATTCAAGTCGGTGTGTCCACGCAGAGACGGCAGCTGGCCAAATTTCTTATTATAATCAATCAGTTCATGTTTGATTAGGATCAAGAACACCTCCAGACCAGTTTGTCCACAAATGGTGCATTTCTTTTAATCTCACAGACTCAACTCTTGGCACATGGACGTAAACATGCTGAATCATTTCTGATTTATTTTGAAGTACAGAATTAAAACAAGGAAACGTGAATGACACAAATATTTGCATTGTTTGGCACAGCAAAAGAATGACTATGTAGGCTACTTTATAAAGTCGGAAATAATATTTTGACTGATCAGAAAACTAGAGCAAAAGGGGTTGGCCTTTTGGGTTGCTGCAGCTTGAAGGGTAGTGCTTGTGTGGTGCACTCAAGCCTTTAACGAATTACAACATAACAGGAATCAACCTTGAACAAAAATACGATTAACTGTCAACCCCATGTTTTCATATATCCAGAGGGCGATATTGAATAGTGCTGGATATTTTGTCACATGCTGGCACTTGCTGACAATTTTTCAATCTAGGCTGTCAGGTAAAGGCATCCATCCATCTTTCTTACGTCTACTTCTTGTGATGGCTAAATATGACGCCCAAACAGTGATTTATTGGAAGACCAGGGTACATCTGGGATCAAAATGCCCACCTCCCAGTAGACAAGTAGATGCACAAACATCAATTTCTCTTGAAGGAACTGCAGTAACTCATCGCGCAGTCTAATCAAAGCACCCGTAGGAAAACCATCTATTTGTGTTACAGTGATCAAAAGCAGCCGGACACTGGGAAAACACAGGAATGAGGACACAGCAGCGAACTGATGGGATCACTTCAACTTGCAGAGTGTGAGTTATAGCTTTAACCCACAACACAAAGCGGGTCGAGTGCACAATTTGAGAAGCAAATGAATCTCTAGCAAAAGATTACTCGATGTCTTTCAGGTTAACCCCACCCCCCCAAAAAAAGCAAGTATTACCCGTGCTGTTTATTAGTTATTAATGGATTGATTCAAAGAGGAGTGCAACGTAGCAACATGTGTGTTTTGCATTTGAAAGACTAAATAAGACCCATCCACTTGGAGCCCTTTTTAGCACTCTGATGGAGCAGCCAGAAGCTTTGTTGCACCTAAGCTGGCCGGGCTGAAACTGCGTCAACTCTCTCTCCTGAGGTTTTTATTTGCTGCGGGGAAGCACGTCCGATGCTAATGTCTTTTCACTTTGTTCTAGGAATGTACCCCGTTGATATAACTTCTCCTCCTCTCACTCCTAATCCTCAGGGAATTCCCCCCACCCTCCAAGCCCAAACATTCATGTTATTAGTGCATGCTTTCAAATTACTACTTTGACCTTAGGGTAATAAAAATGGCAAACGTTGAAAGTGGAAGAGCTGATATGTGAGAATGAAAACTCCTGACTACCACGAGGAAAACAAAATCTAACACGCCTTTGTAATTTCTCTGACAGCCGATGTGCTATAGTTACTATTGCTAATCATTTTTGTCCAATGGGATTTAGATGCGGTTTTCTCTTTGCAATAATTATCACTTTGGGTTATTACACTCTAAAATATATTTCCGGCCATATACCGAGATGACTTAATTTATTGTATAGCTGAAAATGAAAAATGTCAACTGTTTGTGATAGATTAATCTTTTGTATTGGGATTATTGTTTTTTAACCTGTTTAAAGTCAAACATTTCACTTTTGAATTGGACTAAGATATTGGGTAGTTTTAATGTGTTTTTTCTATCAGAACAACTGAAATGCAACCACCTCCTGCACTGACAGAGAAAAAAAACGCTCCAGTCTATATGTGATCTGCACCTGACTCCTCCCTCTCTCTGGGAAAGTCCAGTGGAAGCTTCTGGAAATCTGCTTCTTCAAACACAAGAAAACATCTTGCAAGTTGTTTCATGCGGGTATACTTGTATTTATATCATGCACACATTTCTAGACTTAAGTTCTTGGCCTGAACAGGCAGGAACCTGCCTGTCAAAGCCTGATCCCGTCAGATCTCAGAAGCTAAGCAGGGCGGGGCCTGGTCAGTATTTCGATGGGAGACCTCAGAGGAACACCAGGTGCCACAGTGGGAGGAAATAAACATTTTTCTTGTGCCCTCAGGCAAGGCACTTCGCCCACATTGCCTAGTACGAAGTGGTGTCGGTGGTGGTGGGAGGGTTTGATGGCGCACACTGGCAGCCTCACTTTCCGTCAGTCTGCCCCAGGGCAGCTGTGGCTACATAGTGGCCTACCATCACCAAGTGTGGTGTGAATGGATAATAATGACCTCAGTGTAAGCGCTTTGATAAAGCGCATAACAAGTGTAATTCATTATTATTGTGACAGTTTGCCACAAAAGACTGTTTTAAGTTTGCTTAGTAAAAAAAAAGCTGTGACATTTTTATGTTTTATTTACTTGAAGAAACCAGTCTTTTTTTTGTCTGTTTTTGTTGTTTGCTTGCACGGTTAATCACATTGATTTAAATTTCTATGTGTAGGTGCATTTTTTGATTCTCCATCTCGACTGCTGCTGTTGCTTTGCTTAAACATGTTTTGTCAAAAACTAGCAGAAGTCTCGACTAACATGACATCAAATAGCATACAGTACTGTTTTTTATTTCAACAAATGTTCACAATTCATCATATTTTAGTGAATTTGTGAATTAGTAGAAAGTTTGTGAAAATGGACTGGGTTTGCAAAGTGTGCATACTGTAAAATGTAAGGTTGTATGTCTGCCCTGCGATCGACTGGTGACCAGTCCACGGTGTACCCCGCTTCCCACCCAAAGTTAGCTGGGATAGGCTCCAGCATACCTGCGACCCTAATCAGGATAAGCGGTACATTGCAATTCATACACGTTTTAATTAATTGGCATCTTTTTGTATTTAGTGCAGCACCACTGATGCTCGTAGAGAAGCAGCCATTTGTTCTCTCATTGTTTACCTTGGTGAAAAAGAAGATGATCTCTCCAAGCACTTTCATGTAAGTTACAGTGCACTGCATTTCATTTTTGCACCCATGAAATGAATAGTTTTTTAGTATATTTTAACCAATTTCTTGTCTTGATAAATGTACAGGCCACAGGCTGGTTACTGCAACATAACACTCTTTAATACTGAAAGACTCTGGGAATGTTCAAAAAAGAAAAACCCTGCACTGGCACAAGACTAGCACCTTTTGTACAAAAACATTCATATTAATGGCCATGGAATTAACTTGAGATAAATGAATAAACATTGTTGTACATTGTTACAATGTACATTCAAAGATAGACGTAGAAAATTGTAACAATACATTTGGGGATTTTAACTAAATTAGTAACAAAAACTTGTGTATGATTTTAAAGGACACCAAGGAATTTGAACAGAATCTCCACAATATGGTCATGAACAATACCATCATTGGAGATGAACATTCCAATACCAGAACTGCAGCAATTGTCATTGAGGAATCGAAGGTGATTCAAGGGAACAACATAACAAGGTGCTGTGCATTACTCATGGGTGTCATATAAGCTGAATCATCATTTACAAAAAGCAACTCAAGTTCACCTTTGAAGTTTTTCAGAATTGCTTTCTGAATCTTGACACTATGAACACTAGCCCAAAAAAGTTGTATTCCAGTCTAGTTAATTTTATACTTAATGGAAATGTTAGTTCTTAATGAAGCACTGTTGTCTGTCTGTCTGTGTATACACAGTACAGTGGAACCGCGGGATACGAAAATAAATTCATTCAGAAAGGATTTTTGTGAACCAAATATTTTTGTAACCTGAACATCCATCCATCCATTTTCTTCCGCTTATCCGAGGTCAGGTCGCGGGGGCAGCAACCTAAGCAGGGAAGCCCAGACGTTCCTCTCCTTGGCCACTTCGTTTAGCTCTTCCCAGCGGATGCCGAGGCGTTCCCAGGACAGCTGAGAGACATAGTCTCTCCAACGTGTCCTGGGTCTTCCTCGAGGCCTCCTACCGGTTGGACGTGCCCTGAACACCTCCCCAGGAAGGCGTTCGGGAAGCATCCTAACCAGATGCCCGAGCCATCTCATCTGACTCCTCTCAATGCGGAGGAGCAGCGGTTCTACTCCGAGTCTCTCCCGGATGCTAGTGCTTCTCACCCTATCTCTAAGGGAATGCCCAGGCCCCTTGCGGAAAAAAAATATTTCGGCCACTTGCACCCGCAATCTTGTCCTTTCGGTCACTACCCAAAGCTCATGACCATAGGTGAGGATAGGAACGTTGATCGACCGGTAAATCGAGAGCTTTGCCTTTTGGCTCAGCTCTCTTTTCACCACGACAGATCAGTGCAGAGTCCGCATCACTGCAGAAGCTGCAACAATCCACCTGTCCATCTCCCGTTTCATCCTTCCATCACCCGTGAACAAGACCCCGAGGTACTTAAACTCCTCCACTTGAGGCAGGACCTCATCGGCGACCTGGAGATGGCACTCCACCCTTTCCCGGGCGAGAACCATGGACTCGGACTTGGAGGTGCTGATTCTCATTCCAGCCGCTTCACACTCAGCTGCGAACCGATCCAGTTAGAGTTGAAGGTCACTGCTCGATGAAGCCAACAGGACCACATCATCTGCAAAAAGCAGAGATTGAATCCTGCGGCCAGCAAACTGGAACCCCTCAACGCCCTGGCTGCGCCTAGAAATTCTGTCCATGAAAGTAGTGAACAGAATCGGTGACAAAGGGCAGCCCTGGCGGAGTCCAACCCTCACTGGAAACGGATCCGACTTATTGCCGGCAATGCGAACCAAACTCTGACACCGGTCATACTGGGAACGAACCGCCTGGATTAGGTGGTCTGATACCCCCTATTCTTGGAGCACTCCCCACAGTATTCCCAGAGGAACACGGTCGAATACCTTCTCCAAGTCTGACTGGTTGGGCAAATTCCCATGCATCCACAAGGACCCTGCCAAGAGTATAGAGCTGGTCCACAGTTTCACGACCAGGACAAAAACCACACTGCTCCTCCTCTGTGACCTCAGGCACAGAGATAGGGGAACCCACCTCAGAGTCCCCAGGCACTGCTTCAATGTTGGAAGACGTGTGGGTGGGATTGAGGAGGTCTTTAAAGTATTCCCTCCCCACCATCGGAACCAACTGACCACCAGGTGGTGATCGGTTGTCAGCTCCACCCCTCTCTTCACCCGAGTGTCCAAAACATGTGGCCGAAAGTCCGATGACACAACCACAAAGTCAATCATCGAACAGCGGCCCAGAGTGTCCTGGTGCCAAGTACACATGTGGACACCCTTATGCTTGAACATGGTGTTCGTTATAGACAATCTGTGACGAGCACAGAAGTCCAATAACAAAACATCACTCGGGTTAAGATCAGGCGGCCGTTCCTCCCAATCACACCTCTCCAGGTCTCACTGTCGCAGCCAACATAAGCGGTGAAGTCACCAAACAGAAAAAGGGAATCCCCCGAGGGCGCACTCTCTAGTACTTCCTGTCAGGACTCCAAAAAAGGCGGGTATTCTGAACTGCTGTTTGGCGCAGAAGCTCGAACAACAGTCAGGACCCATCCCCCCACCCAATGTTTTGTGCCTCCATTGTCGATGCGGCTGATTGAAGCTGTGGCTGTAAGGTGTTCGGTGCCTGTCGTGGCGGTAATCCCAGAACCCGTTGGTGGACACCAGCGGTGAGGGATGCCGTCAAGCTGAAGAAATAGTCCTATCAGGCCGTTTTGGCCCATGGGACTCTAGAGGCAGCTGACAGGTACCGGCAGGCCAAGCGGTCTGCATATCTGGCAATCACTGAGGCAAAAACTCATACATGGGAGGAGTTCAGAGAGGCCATCGAAAACGACTTCCGGATGGCTTCAAAGAGATTCTGGTCCACCATCCGCCGTCTCAGGAGAGGGAAGCAGTGCACAGTCAACACCGTGTATGGTGGGGACGGTGTGCTGCTGACCTCGACTCGAGATGTTGTGGACCGGTGGAGGGAATACTTTGAAGACCTCCTCAATCCCACCTACACGTCTTCCAACATGGAAGCAGTGCCCGGGGACTTTGAGGTGGGTTCCCCTATCTCTGGTGCTGAGGTTACCGAGGTGGTCAAAAATCTCCTTGGTGGCAAGGCCCCGGGGGTGGATGAGATCCGCCCGGAGTTCCTTAAGGCCTTGGATGCTGTGGGCGTGTCATGGTTGAGACGACTCTGCAGCATCGCCTGGACATTGGGCTTGGTGCCTCTGGACTGGCAGACCGGGGTGTTGGTCCCGCTTTTCAAGAAGGGGAACCGGAGGGTGTGTTATAACTATTGTGGCATCACACACCTCAGCCTTCCCGGTAAGGTCTATTCAGGGGTTCTGGAGAGGAGGATCCGCCGGATAGTCGAATCTTGGATTCAGGAGGAGCAGTGTGGTTTTTGTTCTGGTCGTGGAACTGTGGACCATCTCTATACTCGCGGCAGGGTCCTTCTGGATGCATGGGAATTTGCAAAAACCGGTCTACATGTGTACCACTACAAGACAATATAGCATTTCCATGTCAAAATGCAGTTTTGGGAGCTGCAGAGGTGGGGAAATACATGACAACATTATAAGCTACAGCGTTTCAGGTAAGCATGCGAGATTTGCCGCATTTACCTCGTGTCAGCGCAAGAGTGGCAACAAAAATTTTACTGCCTTGAGAACGTGTCTCTGGACCAAAGCAAATGTTGCATTCTATAGTACATTACTAGCAACAAGGCAAAAGGTGGACTGTGCTGCCTGCAGAGAGACCACGTGCATCATGCACCACTACACTTTCCATGACACAATCACGGGCAACTGATTGGACGCCAAGACAGAAAGATTAACAATTCCCTCTTTCAGTAGCACAATTACCCACAGCTGATGTCTGGCACCTGTCATCAGCTGTATAAATCACCGTTTGCATCGCTGAGGGTAATCGCCTGCCTTGCGCTTCAATGTATCTGCCGTGACAGGATCGATGGAAGGAAAACACAAAGGTCTCTTATAGGGGACACAGTTTTATTGATTTACCAGCACAACGTGCTGCAGCTTCCCTGAATAAAAATATGTTAGTAAAGGGGCAAACAAACAAAAAAAGATGAAGGTGGGATGCGGTGGGAGTTTTGGTAATATGCCTGGTGATATTAAATGGGAATTTCAACATGGCTGTTTGCAGACAGCAAGGTTTTGTAAAGGTTACACATCGCAATGAGTATGAATGTTGAGTGAAGGTCATTAGACCACCTTGGCCTTTCTGTTGCATTTTCACATACGTCCGCCAGCAAACACTTGGGGCTCCTATAAAAGAAGGTGAGACACAATTAATACTTGAGCTTTAACGGCTCTGCTCTGCTAATGTGGTGGTGATGAGTGCACAGAGCCGACAGCCACACTTGGTGATGCAGCTGGCTGCTCCTTCTTCCCTGCAAATGCCTCACGCAAAAACAAAAAAACTCGTGTTATTTGAAGAGAAATAGGCAGCGTATGGGGCGACGTGAATTCTTGTTGGAGTGGCTTGCATGCGGAGAGAGCGGTACCCATCAATGGTTGCCTTTTGAGAGCCGGAAAGTGTGTAGATATGACAAGACAGGCTCTCTCCATAGAAAACTTGCTATGACAGTGCAAACAAAAAAACCCCAAAAAAACCAAAGCACATCTCGTATTGAATTATGTGTATTCTTCCCGACTAAAGCTAACATGGAGAAGACAACACCATGTCAACAATTAGGCACAGAAAACAGACTCGTTCAGCATGGGTTTGGTGTAAAACAAAGCTCCAAAAGAACCGTTGGGGGCGGAACCGAGATGTTTCCCATGAGCGCTTCTAGTTGGAACGGATCCACACTGCAGCCAGCAGAGGAGGAATCTTTTCGCCTCTATTTGCTGCATGATTAGATTCTGAGTGCATCTTGTCACCAGTCAGATCCTCTTGGTTTTCTTTTTCATAGCAATCTCCACAGCAATGGTGAAAATAACAGTAGGTTCTGACAGAACCCCATGCTGTCTGTGCACAGATTGTCCTAATGACACATACACAGTGTAAGTAGGATGTTAATGATGATGCCAAGGACCCATATTGTGAAAACATTTAATAAATATTCACATCTCATCCATAATGTAATTAATTGCATCTTTGTGTCAGAAGATTTATTTTTAGTGGTGTTGTAAAGAAGTCAAAATGCGATAAATACAGCAGATAAAAAAGAGCATTGAAGGACAATGAGCAGTTAGCACATTTATACTGATAAATCAAAGCAATGCAGTTGAGGGCGTTTTTCGACTGAGTCAGCAGTAATTTGTCAGATGGTCAGAGGTAATGACTGTGTCCATAAATGCAACCTCAGACTGAGCTTTGGTAATCTCTTTTCACCAGAGCACGTTACTGCCAACACATTAGAGCAGCCGAGGGAGGGAGGTAGGGTGTTGGAAGCTGACAGCTTTCCCTCCCCTTCTCCGTCGCTCTCGCCCCCTCTTTTCCTGCCCATCTGTGTCTCTCACTCAAACTTACCTTTTGCTGCATTTCATCACGATGCCCTCACACAACCTATGACTTTCAGCTTCACTCCCCCCTGAGTCTCCGCCACTCTCAGAGACCATTTCCACAGCACAGAGTTAAACTAATTAGACAAAAAATGTTTCTGTTGTTCTGGCTGAAAATGAGAACATTTGAAAAGGTCTCTGAATGCAAGTGTTGCAAAATGGCATCATTACTGAAACAATGTAAACAATTATGCTTGATAACTTAGGGCCTCAGTTACTAAAGGTGTGTGTGTATAAAAACATGTACAAACTTTACAGTGCGCTCTAAGCTTATATAAAAACAGGGTGCAACAAGGCTTGCGTCTGTCAAAAGAGCAAAATAGCACTGGTAATCCATTTTGTGTCTTTATCTTAAAACAAATTACTGGGAAGAGGATATGGAAACGTATATTTACAAGACATGTAGTAGTGTATGATGAATTTTGAGCCAAGGCCTTTTCAATAAAGACCCTACTGCTGACCCTGGTGTCTGAAGTTGCATCTCGGGATCCTCAACACCAACACCCCATAGCAAAATCTTGAAAATAATAATAATAATAATAATTGGGGTGCTCCAATTTTTGCATACCACTGTAAACCCGCACCGCCATTGATGAAGACTAATGAAAAATGCTTTGCCTGGCACACACATCCCAGTCCTTTTCAAGGTCCATGTGAACAGAGATTGTATTGAAAATAGTGTTGTGAAACACAAGATTACACAAACTGTTATCATGCAAACATATTATCAACTGAAGATCAGTCTAATTTTTCTCCTCGCCTTCCCTTGGCTCCGCCACCATCAGTTTACATGCAGACACACCCGCACAGATGATCAGCATGCACTTCCTGCCCAGCGTGGTCTTCGAGCTTCCAGTTTCCCCCTGAGTTGAGACAATCTGCCCTCAGTGGTTTGGTCTCAGAGCAGCCAACATTCTGCTGCCCATGTAATTGGTTTCTTTTTACCCCTTTTTCTCTTACTGACTTGTTTCATCAATCTCTCATCTAAGAGTGATGGTATTTGTGTGGGAAATGTCGCATGTTGTCACACCACTTCCCATCCAGCCTTTAATGGAAACTACAGCATTAAAGATATGTCAGTTGCTTATTTATATAAGTAACACATGTAAAGTGTTGCGTGCATTTGGATTCAGCCCCGCCATCTGCCATTAGTGTTCGCCTCAAGAATGTAAATGCTTTCCTCCTCAAAGTCTCCAGCGACTAAATGTTCTGCTGTAATCAGGTAGTTGCTTTGTGTGTCTGTCACTTGGTGCTAGAAAAGTGGTACGCTATTAATTTGGTAAAAGCAAGTTACATGGCTGTTTGAAGACCTTTTTCCCCTAAATTGCCGCTATTTCACTGAAAGCAGATTTCCATTCAAAGAGGAGTAAGACTGCTGCAAAGCACAAAAATGTGTGATTCCCATGTGAAAATGTTTATTATATTTACAATCTACAACAGAATCGAGATGCCATTGTTTTCACTATGGTAAATTACAATCCTGGCAACAGGATGGGAAGCACTACAGAGGCAGCGATGAGAACCTTGGCTGGTATTTGTGGAAGGGCTTTATCACAGAAGCTGGGTCACATTCACACAAGATGCTAGGACAAAGCCTCACAGGCAGGTAGTGGAGATAGAAAATGACCCTTTAAGGCTTAAAATGGCAATGTTGTTTTCAGTTTACTAAAGGGTTTTTGTGGATCAATGTGCACTTTTATTTACAATGTAATGCTGTGAGACACCTTAACTCACATGTCAAACTCAAGGCCGTGGGCCAGATCGGGCTTGCTGCATCACTGTATGTGAACTGCAAGAACCTTTCATTCATTCATCCATTTTCTTTCGTTTATCCGAGTCCGGGTCGCGGTGGCAGCAGCTTCAGTAGGGAAGTCCAGACTTCCCGGTCCCCAGCGACCTCTTCCAGCTCCATCGGGAGGACACCAAGGCGTTCCCAGGCCAGCTGTGAGACATAGTCCCTCCAGGGTGTCCTAGGTCTTCCCGGGGGCCTTCTCCCGACTGGGCATGCCCGAAACACCTCACCAGGGAGGCGCCCGGGAGGCATCCGGACTAGATGCCCGAGCCACCTCAACTGGCTCCTCTCGATGTGAAGGAGCAGCGGCTCTACTCTGAGCTCCTCCCGGATGGCCGAGCTCCTCACCCTATCTCTTAGGGTGAGTCCAGCCACCCTACGAAGGAAACTCATTTCCGCCGCTTGTATCCGCGATCTCATTCTTTCGGTCATGACCCATAACTCATGACCATAGGTGAGGGTGGGAACGTAGATCGATCGGTAAACAGAGAGCTTTGCCTTCCGGCTCAGCTCTCTCTTCACCACGACGGTCCGGTACAGCGACCGCATTACTGCAGATGCTGCACCGATCCGTCTGTCGATCTCACGCTCCAACCTTCCCTCACTCGTGAACAAGAACCCGAGATACTTGAACTCCTCCACCTGAGGCAAGACCTCACTCCCAACCCGGAGGGTACAGTCCACCCGTTTCCGACTGAGAACCATGGCCTCGGATTTGGAGGTGCTGAGTCTCATCCCAGAAGCTTCACACTCAGCTGCAAACCGCTCCAGTAAACGCTGAAGGTCACAGCCTGATGAGGCCATAAGGACCACATCGTCTGCAAATAGCAGAGACGAGATCCTAAGGTCACCAAGCTGGACTCCCTCAACACCTTGACTGCGCCTAGAAATTCTGTCCATGAAGATTATGAACAGAATCGGTGACAAAGGGCAGCCTTGGCGGAGGCCAACGTTCACCGGAAACAAGCTCGACTTACTGCTGGCAATGCGAACCAGGCTCCTGCTTCGATTGTACAAGGACCGAATGGCACGTAGAAGCGGACCATCAATCCCGTACTCCCGGAGCACCCCCCACAGGACACCACGAGGGACACGGTCGAATGCCTTTTCCAGGTCTACAAAGCACATGTAGACTGGTTGGGCAAACTCCCACATACCCTCGAGTACCCTTGCAAGGGTGTAGAGCTGGTCCAGTGTTCCGCGACCGGGACGAAAACCACATTGCAGCTCCTCTAACCGAGGTTCGACTAACGGTCGTACCCTTCTCTCCAGCACCCTGGAGTAGACTTTCCCAGGAAGGCTGAGGAGTGTGATCCCCCTATAGTTGGAACACACCCTCCGGTCACCCTTTTTAAAAATGGGGACCACCACCCCGGTCTGCCAGTCCAGAGGTACTGTTCCTGACTTCCATGCAATGTTGTAGAGGCGTGTCAACCAACACAGTCCTCCAACATCCAGAGCCTTGAGAAATTCTGAGCGGAACTCGTCTACCCCCGGAGCCTTGCCACTGGGGAGTGATTTGACTACCCCAATTACCTCAGCCACGGTGATAGAACTGTCCACGTACGTATCCTCAGACTCTGCTTCCTCTATGGAAGGCATGTCAGTGGGATTGAGAAGGGCCTCGAAGTATTCCTTCCACCGACCAACTATATCCACAGTCGTGGTCAGCAAGCCCCCGTCCGCACTGTAAACAGTGTGAACTGGGGGCTGCTTCCCCTTTCTGAGGTGTCGGACGGTTTGCCAGAACCTCTTCGAGGCCGACCGAAAGTCGTGCTCCATAGCCTCACCGAACTCCTCCCACACCCGAGTTTTTGCCTCGACCACCGCCGAAGCCGCGTGCCGCTTGGCCTGCCGGTACCTGTCAGCTGCTTCGGGAGTCCCGCAAGCCATCCATGCTCGATAGGACTCCTTTTTCAGCTTGACGGCAGCCCTAACCCCCGGTGTCCACCATCGGGTTCGGGGCTTGCCACCACGACTGGCACCGACCACCTTGCGGCCGCAACCACAACTGGCTGCCTCAGCAATAGAGGCACGGAATACGGCCCATTCGGACTCAATATCCCGGTCCTCCCTCGAGATGCAGGCGAAGCTCTGCCGGAGATGAGAGTTGAAGACTCGACGAACGGGAGACTCTGCCAGACGTTCCCAGCACACCCTCACTACGCGTTTGGGTCTGCCAGGTCTGTCCGGCATCCTTCCCCGCCATCTAATCCAACTCATCACCAGGTGGTGGTCAGTTGACAGCTCAGCCCCTCTCTTCACCCGCGTGTCCAGAACATACGGACGCAGGTCTGATGATACGACCACAAAGTCGATCATAGACCTGCGACCTAGGGTGTCCTGGTGCCAAGTGCACTTATGGACATCCTTATGTTCGAACATGGTGTTCGTTATGGACAAACTGTAATTCGCACAGAAGTCCAGCAACAACACACCGCACGGGTTCAGGTCAGGGAGGCCGTTCCTCCCAACCACGCCCCTCCAAGTCACACTGTCATTGCCCACATGGGCGTTGAAGTCTCCCAGTAGAACTATGGAGTCACCAGCTGGGGTGCTCTCCAGAACCCCTCTGATAGACTCCAAGAAGGCTGGGTACTCTGAACTGCCGTTCGGCGCATAGGCACAAACCACAGTCAGGACCCTTTCCCCAGCCCTAAGGCGTAGGGAAGTAACCCTCTCGTTTACTGGGGATGACTCCAACACAGAGGCACCAAGCCGGGGGGCTAACAATAAGCCCACACCAGCTCGCCGCCTCTCCCCAGCGGCAACTCCAGAGAAGAACAAGGTCCAGCCCCTCTCAAGGAGTTTGGTTCCAGAGCCTAAACTGTGGGTTGAGGTGAGTCCGACTATATCTAGTCGGAATCTCTCCGCCTCTTCCACAAGCTCGGGCTCCTTCCCCACCAGAGAAGTGACATTCCATGTCCCAAGAACCAGATTTGGTCGCCGAAGCCCAGGTCGCCCGGACACCCGCCCTCGACCACTTCCCAAATCACACAGCACCGGACCCTTATGCTTGCCCCTGCAGGTGGTGGGTCTGCGGGGGGGAGTTCCCGTGTGGCTTCTCCCATGGCCTGGTGGTCAGGTCCCACGGGTGAAGACCTGACCACCAGGCCTTCCCCCAGGCCTGGCTCCAGGGTGAGGCCCCGGTATCCCACGTCCGGGCGAGTTGCGGTCACTCTTGTTTTTTTTCATACGGGTCTTCTGAATCGTTCTTAGTCTGGCTCGTCACCTAGAACCTGTTTGCCTTGGGAGACCCTACCAGGGGCATAAAGCCCCCGACAACATAGCTCCTAGGATCACTCAGGCACTCAAACCCCTCCACCGCGGTAAGGTGGTGATTCACAGAGGGGTGCAAGTACCTTAAACTAATGAAAATCACACCAACAGCCAAGGGATTGTAAATGACACAAAAAAAAACAGTGTGAGGCGAGGTGGCTGTCCACATGCGGTCAAGGCAGCACACTGAGTTGCAGTGTATGTGAAAGCGCTGCAAGAATTTTTGTGAGAATGATTATCTGATAAAACATGTCTGTAAAAAAATGTTGAATCTTCCATCACGTCATCATATGTGACACAACACAAGACTTCCACAAATCTCATAAGACTTATGACTTTAGAGTACTGCCACAGGTATGTGACTGAGCAGTGAATGAATAATAGGTTCTCTGTGCGAAGTGCTTTGAGTGTCTAGTAAGGCACTATATAAATCCAATGAATTGTGTGATTGGAAAAGTGGCATTCTTATAGTGTTTTCAAATGTGTAAAAGAGCACAACATATTTCCATACATGCTGCAACCACTGGGCTGCAGGAAACATTCAGGTGCAATGATTTAAACACACAAATATCAAATGGAATAATAACTACATCACATTTTTTGCAAAGGAATATACATTTTTGTAATATGGGCCATTGTTTTAATCAACAAATAGCATATAGTTAGAAATTCCACAAATTTTGCATGTTGAATGCGAGTAACTTGTCCCAATTTGTTCAACAGTCCATTAACGCACCATTTGCATTGCATGTTCTCCCATGCTGTACATTTAAACAATACCTGCAGTGCTTCAGTAATTTCTCTCTTGTTCTTATAAAAGTACTTTGTGTACTTCGCTTCTGGGTCCACATCAACTGCCATGCCACACATATTGACCACAATTAGTTTGAAAACAAATTAAAATATCCTAAAACAATTTCACGGCACTTTATTTTGATAAATGTGCACCAGAACCATCTATCTGCCGTGTTGTGACCAGATAAAAGTATGCGTCTTGTGTGGATGATCACTTTGTTTCTTATTATCATGAGAATGCATGTGAGCTACAAGTGGCTACCATGTTCATGGTAAGTTACTTTTCCATAATGTCATTTCACAATCGTGCTCTCTTATCTTAGTGATAATAAATAGTTATGGCTTATCTTCAAAACACGATGATGTGTTTTTAAGTTGTTTAACATAAACACGCGGTGTGTCCAACTTTAAGATAGTGATGCAATTAAAGGGGTCTCCAGCACATAGCTCTTTTGCTAGCTCCCCAGCTGATGTTGAGTAGTTCACCCAAAAAACATACACTCTATGCTGGCAAAAAAGTGTAGAATATAAAAAACTGAATTCTAAAAAAAATGTCAACAAAAAAATGGAATTTGAAAAAACGTAAAACAAAATTTGGGGTAAAATAAAACAGATTTCATAGGGCCCTACACGTATGGCTTTTCTTCAAAACACTAGTTTTGTTTTGAAGTTGTTCACCAAAATCACAGTGTCCGGCTTTAGACAGTGACTCTATCACAGGGGTCTCCAACAGGTAGCTCGTAACCTAGCAGTAGCTCAGCAGCTGATGTTGAGTAGTTCACCAAAAAATATTTGCTTAATCTCTTAGTATTTTTATGCCCACCATCGCAGCTTCAGGAAATTCTGGGGAAAACCCTGTTTTAAGCTTTAATTGTTGCAAGAATAGCCGTCGGATTACAATGTTTTTTGTTTTCACGTATACAAATCTCCACTTTTTAAAGTTGCCTACACTAGTGAGGTTGCCTTCGTGTTACATGACAAAGTTTGGCTTTCATAATCATTTATCTAACACAGCTTTCCACCGTCTCCATCTTTCTGCCCACTTGCCTTTTTCCCCTGTCAGTTCCCTCACATTGCGTCTCTCCCTCACATTCCGTGCCGCTCCCCTGAGCGTCTCCAGTGCTGTGTGTTGAACTGAGCTCCTGCATGGCTGCCCTGACTGTG
Organism: Oostethus manadensis; assembly: GCA_024372805.1. NCBI lineage: Eukaryota > Metazoa > Chordata > Actinopteri > Syngnathiformes > Syngnathidae > Oostethus > Oostethus manadensis. Next base: position 5,676,358 of record QODF01000093.1, on the reverse strand, counting down.
TGTATTTTAGGACGACCAGCGTGTTTCTCCATGAAGAAATGTATGACTCACAAATCAGATATTTGACCAGGGGAGCCACGGAGTAGAGTAGAGCTGACACGTGGGAGGAAAGTGTGGATAGCACACAAAGGGAGCATGACCGGCCTCCGTCTTTCCACCTGGTAAACAGACTGCTACGTATCGCAACAGTACTGGTATTTCAAAGAAGTAATAGCTTTTTCAACACCAAATTGCTCCCAAAGAGACTTTGGAGGACAGTTTGTACTAAGGAGTGTCTGGCAGTGTGAGGCTGCAGTGTCTTTAACACTATACAGAAGGAATAGTGACTTCAAGTTTTTGCATTCGAGGTGGGCATGATAGCCAAGCTTTTAGTTTGTCACTCAAGAGAGTGATTATAGCAATGCAGCATTTCTCCTGGTGATTTCTGAAACCTCTTTTTCCACACAAAGCGAGTCCCCGCAAAGAACAATGCTGCTCGGCAAAAGAGCCTAGAACATCCCGGATGTGCTGTGCACTCTCTCCAGGTATGACAGAAGCTCAACTCATCCTAGGAAGAAAACATAGCCTGCAGGTTTATGACTAAGTGTTACCAAATGCGTTTCTTTAGATCCACAAGAATCTCACATTACAAATAGCTGTATTGATTTTTTCTTCCTGTAAAGTGCACTAGACTTCTCTCCATCGTTTTTAGTAGCCTGCAAAATGGCTTTATTTTTGTTGTATGTGAAATATGACATATCGAAAAGGTTCGTGACAGCCTGAATTCTGAGGTGTTTAGAGAAATAAACCTTCAAATACAATTGCATGTGATGTCAACTGTGTGCGTGCATGTATGTGTGCGTTTAACGTCTTTACTGCTCTGCTTTGCCACACATTGCACTGTCTAGTTCTAATCTGACGATGACATATTATTCACCAAAGAGCGAGAATGGATGCATGTTTCCCCCCCCCCACCTACACCTGGAGCATAGAGGGTCTGACACATTCATTATCGGACGGGCACCTGCATCACTCTGACCTGCATCCCAATGATTCCCTCTCGTCTATCGCCCATCTCTCTCAGTGCAGGTCTCTCCTCACACTTGACAGAGCCTCATGGCCGGGACCATTTCTCCCCTAATGGAGCAGAGGATGCGGGTTCGCCTCCTCAATCCTATCTTACCTCTCAGTCTGCTTCTCACAATGCATTGTCACGTAATTAGAGACTGATCACAGCAATGGGAAGTATTACTGATACCCTATTTCTGTTGTTACTGTGTCTGGATTTTATGACCCACAGGGGTGCTAATTTAGAAAAGAATAGAGCATTTTGATGGGTGGTGATATCTCCTTAAAGATGCTGTCTGCCTTGATTATGTATTGCATGTTGGGTGCTACCTTTCAATATGCAACTTATCATAGCCATTTCGCAAAGTTTTATCTACTAACATTAGCTATCATTGAATTTATACCTTATCATAAGCAGACAATGACTCCAAATTGTTGATGTTTGCTTTTGCGCTGTACGTGAGTGAAACCATGAATGCCAATTTGACAAAACAAATTATTTTAGATAGTTTAACTTTTAGTTGTGATATATATTGGCATGTATTTGTTCAATCTGCTTGATTGAACCATTATTGGTAACATACCGTATGCAAGCCGTGATTCTAACATGTTGGGGTTTTTTTAAGTATAATGTGGTTGCTTAAAGGGGACAGCACATTTAAACTGTAAAGTTGCTACTACATTTTCATGAACACCTGCATGCAAAGCATTTCCAAATTATCTGGAATAGTCAATTTAGAAAAAAAAGAATCCATCCTTCTGAATCTCAATTGCATTTAAAAAGCAAAACTAAAGTGGTGCCCGGTGATTAGATTTTGTGGAGAAGAATATGTGTAATAAGAGGAATATACAGTCTACAGCATTTTAAAAGGACATTCAATCAGATAAATAACTAAATTTAAAAGCCAAGAGTTTTTTTGTCATAAATAGTAGATACTGGATACCGGGGTATTGTATATTAAGAATACTTGGATGCACTAAAGCATAAAGTTAAACCAACCACTTTCACTGGAGCATATTTCACATTAGTACAAATCATCAAGTGTTCAGTCTTTAAACAAATATAGCCTGTTTCAGTCGGACTGACCCTTTGCTCCTCACACAGACCCTCAATTATCTAAAACAGTGTAATCGTGGAAAGATTTGGTGACTGCACACAGCCTCAAAGTCGTTCATGGATTTCTGATGGCAAAATCATTCACCTTCCTCTCTTCTATCTACACAGAGGCCAAGCAGAGCAGCCAGGGGATTTCAGACTGTGGGTGACTCATGAGGGTGTAAAAGTTCTGCCGGGAAACAGGCCGGAATCGCTAAAGGAAATGTATTGTCAATTATTTGTAGCTAATGAGTTGTTGCTAAAGTTAATGATGTGCAGTGCCATAAACCTACGGTTCCACATCAACAAGTAATACAAGTCCGCCCTAGATAAATGCTGGCTTCCTGTGGTGTAGAATGTTGATACTCTTAGTGGACACTTCGTTAAAAAGATCTGCAATCAGTTGGACATCTTAGTATTGTGGTGTTGTGAATGTATTTTGATGTAGTGCATCATGTTCAGAACTGTTTCTAATATTTAGATTATCTCATCTTTGCAAGAATGGCAAAGTACGTAGGTGTGTTTAGGTGTGTGTAGCCCACCTAAACCCAGTGTAATAAGGTAAGGGCCCATGAGTTCCTTTTAACTTTAAATTACAATAAAAAAATATATAGAAATCAGCTACTTAATGTATTAGTCCTAAGTCTCATTATTTACACTCTACACACCAGCAATAGCAGAGTCAACCCCAAAAGCAATAGGGAATGACCAAACTTGTTTAAATGAACAAACACTAAATTAACTGAGTTAGCAATTCAAATGAACATTTTATAAACATTGAATTCTATTATTTCAAGTACTTTTCAACATCAGAGTGGCCACATTTCCCCATCACGCACACACACACACACACAGAGACAACACAAGAAGTCCTATGTTGCAGGCCTGAGCTATGCTTGGGCGCGTTGAGGCCTAAAACCAAATGGCCGCTTCACTCAACGAGCCAAATAAATCAGACTATCAAAATGTACCTTTTTCCTGAAGATCGCATGTTAGGAGTTACTCCACATGGAAGCACAAGAAGGCCATAGCGTGGTCCAAGATGGCGGCGCGGTGACATCCACTTGTCCTCGCTACAGTGCCCCGCAAGGGCGGGTAATGGCGTGGTCCCGTCTCCTGGTCCTCTCTGTTCACCAGCTCACACACGTGTCCCGTTGCAGCAAAACATCCACCGATTGCGTCTCACAAATGTACAGCTCCTCACTTTTACACACTCTCATGCGCCAAGCCGAACAAATGAGAAACTATTTATCAAGCTGGTTTAACTTGACTGATATACATGAATACGCTTAGCCAGCGCATGCTAATGACAGGCGCTAACAGCAAAACTTTCAATTCAAGTTCAAGCTCATTAATCTGCGGTTGACTTAACTACTGTCAATTTGAGTTTGTTTTTTTTAACTAACTTGCACACGTACCTCGGCCCACATCATAGTTTGAGGGGACGCAGTGGTGACGGCGGAGTCACAAGCGGTAAATATTGACAGAAAGAAAGAAAAGGATATTTGGATAATTTAGCTAATTTTGCTACAAAGCCCTGGCAGATGGCTCTCGCAACTAGACCAACGTTATAGGTGTCTACTGTCGCAGTGATATGAGTTGTCATGGACTATGTCGCCTTCGCGATTCAAGGATGAAGTACCTAGAGCATTGCCAGTATTTTTATTGTCATTCATGCCGTGGCATATGAGTGTCTCAATTAGCGGGTGTTTTTTGATGCTGATTTTTTGCTTTGAACAGTGGGCTAAAATTTGGGTTACAATCTGCCTTTTACTGGAAGGCGTGGCCGAGGACAGCTATTTGGGGGCTTGTGTGAATGTGAACATGGCTGAAGACGACATTAGCGTTAGCGGCCAGCAGTGCCGAAAAAGGGGGAAAAGTTGGGACAATTCCAAGGGCCCATGACTGACAGCGACCCCAGTAAATGGGTAAATAATTCTGGTATCAGTTTGTGATTTTTTAAAAATATAATCAGAAAATGATTAAAACAATAACTTGTATTTGGTAGTAACAGTTAAATGTTACCATTTACCAAAAGGAAACTTCCATATTGACATGGAAATTTCATAGCTACGTGAAAAGCTTTGGTCCACTACTGCCTTCACCGTGCTTCGTAGCTGTAGCGTGGTCCTTGACAGTCGGCAGTTGTGGAAGAACAAAGTGAAACTATGCTGACAGTGCCTTGTAAAATCATGTCTAGGAATGAAAAAAGAAAAGAGAGAAAAGACCTATTTTGTGTAGCCCAACCAGGCTGCGTGTGGTGGAAATGAACCTGTTAATGTCCACAACAAAATAAGCTAGGAGAGGGTTAGCATGTTGTGTCTTTAAATGTACAGACCAAATTTTTAATAATAATCCATTGGCCCTACAATGTAGCACTTGATAGTTTGCTGAACCCGTTATAAATGATAGTACCTTAAACAGTATATGTATTAAAAGGAATAGCAGAATCTATACACCTGAATCTTCACTATTACATCTTTACAATTAAGGCATAGGAAATTATTGGCATCAACGATAGTTTCAGCACATTATTTATTAGCATACCCAAGTAAAAAGCCACTCTGCCTTTAAATGATTCTCCAAAGCTGTCGTGTTTTTCTTTTGAGTCCATACTCCTGGAATGTTATCTCCTGGAACAGAGATAACACAAGATCACATTGACAACAGGGAAAAAAACATTCATAAAAGTTCTTATTTGTCAATAAAATAAAATGTACATAATGTCTACAAACAATACTAATGTAACTCCATCCTGTCCATTTCCGAACGTAATTATTTATACCAAAAATTATAAACTATTCCACAGGCGCATATATTAGTAAGACAAGTCAAAGGCTGTGTGCACACTACAAGTCAATTCCGATTTCTTTGCTGATATGCTACCTGTATTTTTTCAAATGCGAATCAGGTCTCATTCGTATGTAGATATACTGTAAATCGGATATGTATGCAATGCGACTGCACTGTGAATGCTCATATACGTCATGGAAAGGTGTGTTTTGTCATGCTTACCGATACTTTATAGGTAGGCAGTAATGGAAAGGTGTAGTTTATCGTGCAAGACTTGAAAAAATGTACTCACCCATGTAAGCAAAAGTTCTTCTCATCCGAGAAAGTTGTCGAGAAAAATTACAGAGAGCTGCCGAAGCAGCAATGTCTCACCACTCCACCCACACGCACCTTGGAACAGACATGGCAACAAGTTGTCTACAAACTTGAATACCAAGGTCCTTGCCATCTTTCTTCTTATTTTCCCACACGAATCTTTTGGTTGCGAAAATATTGACTCCCGTTGCACAAAATTCTTTAAATTGCCGCAAACACGTTAAGGTGCCCATGCTAGTAATGCGCAGCTCGATATCCCTGATACCAGCGCTTCATGCGCTAAAGTCAAACCCCAAAACCTCAATATCCTTTAGGGTTTCATATGAATCAATAAATGACCATGATGTTTTGTATTCTTTATGCTATGATTTGAAATACTGTACATTGCTTTTTAAATGTTACCAGAAACATTAGGTAAATTTGCACATACTGTAGATTTTATTTGATATGTATGCGTGCACATGATGTGCATGTATACATGTATATATATGTGTGTGTGTATATATGTGTGTGTATATGTATATATATGTATATGAATGTGTGTACATGAATATTAGTTTTATCATTATTATTATATTATTATTTTCTTCTTTCCCCTGTATTTTTGCTCATTTTGCTCTGTGACTGTTCTGGTTGTTGCGGAAATCTTGATTATCACGGTTGTTTATAATATGGTTGAAATATGTTTGTGAGGTTCTTCTGCACCCTTTCTTATATCCCCCACCCCACCCCCCACCCGTCCCTTTTCAGGTCAGGTCCGGCATTGAAATGTGGCGCAACAAAATTCATAATAAACGCAGTCAAATGTCAAGGGAGACTCATTTGGATTATGAAATCTCCCTTGGCAAAGAAAATTTTGCTCAGCATTTAAAGGCAGCTTGCTCCCATTCAGCTGTTATGATGCTGGACAAGACAAAAAAAATAAAAAATAAAAAAATAAAAATAAAAAGATTTTATTTCTTATCGCCAATACCTTCTTGAATTTTATCCAGTATCGAATGAAAAATTAAATCAATGGTATCACACATCACTGGATTGCACACCTCAGCAGTTTTTACTTACGTAAACACACGGAAATGCGAACGATGTTGCGCTTCTGCGCATGCACGTCACTTTCCAGGCGTGCTGCGTTCACATTACAAGTCGCATTTGTTTGGTAATGTGATCGACCACATAAAAAATCTGATTATAAGCATAAAATCTGAATTGGGAATCCTAGCCTGCAGTGTGAACATAGCCAATGTCACTAGATCTAACAAGTAAAATAATTTACTTTAATTTACTTTACTTCCAAAGACAAAAAGCTCCATGAATAAGGCTGCTCACCTGCACAGCCCCGGCATGAGCCTTGCCATACACTATGGGTAAAAGGGGGGCGAGCAGCACGGTGGTCGAATATTTTTTTCAGAACTTGGCATACAAAGAATCTTGGGATGTGGAAGACCGGTAAGGGTGGTTGCAATGAACACTTCGAGCTATTAGCAGAATAGGACACATTGTATTTGTTGGCCGCATTTTAAGGACACTTGGAGATTTTTTTAATTGGGACAGTGTGAGGGAGCTGCCAAACCTCCCTCACTGTACACTTGCGTTTTCATTGCTATGTTGCATATTTTACATTTAGTATTTAATGTTCAATTCAATAGATTGCATTTATTTCACAATTGTGCTTTGTGTTAACTGCTAGAGATTGGATCCTTATTTAGTTAGTTTTCACACAGAAATAATTGATTTCCTGATTTCTCATCAGTTTCTCTTTTCATTAAAGTGATTGGCTTGGGCACTGGAGGTGCGTCCATGTGAGTGCAGGCCAGGTGCATACCATTGCACCTCATGAGACTGTTCAAAGTGGCACACGAGGGAGGGGAAGTTTAGTTGGCAAGAATTTGTGGAATGTAGATATTGTGTTTTAATGGGTAACGTATAAACATAGGAAATCAAAAGAATCGTAATTGTTAATACTGTATATTTGTGTTGGTAGAGGCAAATGTATTTATGTAACTGAATAATAATGAATTGTGTGCACTGTCTCCACCCCTGTATTTGGGTTATTGGTGCTGGCTCCACTATGAAAGGGGGATTTATCAGGCAGTTGAAAAAGGCCAGTGGGATGTGGAGGTGAAACTCTGGCACTCTGTTCTGTGAATAAATCGCAACGCTCACAACTTCAAGATTCTGCTGTGTTTGTTCAGCTCCTCAGACATGTTGGTCATCCTGGGCTGGTGAGATGCCTTTCTAACAACTAAAATCTTACAACAGCCTTCGCACACTGCAATAACGTCATGAACCCTGCAAATGCACACTTGACGGATGCGGACCCCAAAATGAGACACAGCACAGAAGGTCACTTTTTATGGTTTTACAATTATAGATTAATGTGCGGAAAACAATTTAAAATGCATATAAATAAGGGTTGTCAGACAAAACTAAATAATTGCAATTAATCGCATTTCGTCTGTAGTTAACTGATAATTATTTGCATTTTAGTTGGGACACTTGTACGCGAAGGTACCCTTGCATATGACAATAAGAACATTACCTGCACTGCTCCAGTTTCCAGTCATAATCTATGACAATACAAATAACTGTTCGTAATTTGAGAGCCATCTGCCTGGGCTTTGGTGCTAAATTTATTAATAAAAATACCCTTTTTATTTTCCATTTCTGCTCCTGATGTGTTCCCATTAAAAAATTATGACTGAAATAGATAAATTAATATTTATGTGTTAAGTTTAGGTTATTTCTCAGATCAAATTTCCCCTCTTGTTGAGACATTCTTTGGTAACTGGTTGTTTGCTTTATGCATCATTTAAGCGGTTTAAAGGTTTACCTGATCAGCAAATTTTAATAATTGTGAATTTTGAAACAGTGGATTTGTGTGTTCCCTACACGGAGCATTATGGGTTATCCTAATTAATCTTTTTTGCAGTACATCAGGCGAGTGAAGTGTACTTTTGTAGTTATTTCCCCATATCGCCACAAAATAAGAGAATAATAGAGTTTAGTGATCTTTGATCCATGACAAATTTTATTTTATTCAGTATTGAAGTATTTCTTGCTCCTTTATGATGTATGTTTTTGATGTGAGGTTTCCAATTGATAAATCAATTGACGCCCAAAAATCTATGTTCATTTACCCTTTCAATTTCCTCAACGTCAATTTGTATATTTAAGTATCTCTTCTGCTATAACCAAATAGCATAATTTTAGTTTCACTTGGATTCAAGGATAATCTGTTTTTAGCAAATCATTTTTTTAGAGAAATCATTTCATCTGAAACTTTTCTTATTAGCTCTTGTGTTTTCTCCAGAGCAAAAATCAGTGGTATCTGCATATAGTACTAGCTGTAGGTGTTTTGTAGTTTTGCGGACGTCGTTAATGTATAGGTTAAAAACATTTGGCCCCAGTACTGACCCTTGTGGTACGCCACATAATATCTCTAAACTTGTAGATGTATATTCTCCTAACTTCACATATTGCGTCCTGTTTGCTGGGTAGCTTTTAACCCAATTCAGAACTAACCCTCTGATTCTATACCTTTCCAATTTTGTAGTTAGGATGTTGTGATTGCTTTCGTTAAATCGATGAATACTGAGGTTGCACACTTTCAATGGTCTATGGCATTTGTAATTTCCTCTGATTTCAATCCGTGCCATAAAAGTGGAAATATTAGCTCTTTCTGTATTGGCTGTCCGCAAGTATAGAATTTGTCCAACCTATGGTTGAATAACTTTTCAATGATTTTGGAAAATTGTGGTAATGAAATTGGTCGGTAGTTTGTGAACTGATGTTTATCTCTGTTTTTGAAGATTGGAACTACTTTAGCTTCATTTTGTCTGCGAATTTGCCCATCTGGAATAATAGATTGCTGATGTACGTTAAAGCATTTTCATCAGTTGATGTTTTTGCTTCACATTTATGTACAATGTCAATGATTTGCTCTTTGGTCACATCAGTGAGAAACATGGACTTTGCGTTCCCTTTCTCCACTGACCAGAATTTTTGGATCTCCTTTCAGTTTTGGTCCAATATTTACAAAGTAGTTCTTCTCAGCTACGTCCCTCATATCGTCATTAACATTCCCAATTTAAGTATTGTGGGTAGTCTGCTTTTTTAGTGTCTTTTCTAATAATACTGTTTAGGATGTCCCAAGTTGCTCTAATGTTGTTTTTATTCCTATTTTGGTATTTGTTTATATTTCTTGCACATTCTCAAAATATTTTAAACTTGTTTATATGGTATGTTTTTTCTGCTCAGTACATTTCCTATATAATCTTCTTACAGGCATCTTGCAGACCTTTTTTCATCCATGGCTGATTATTCTTCTTTAGCTTATTAGACATTTCTCTCAATGGACAGTACTTAATATAGAGCTTCATATAAGTCATTAGAGTGTTCATATACTTCATCCACATTGCTTCACACTCTCCCATCTTTTTTCGTCCAGATCTTTTTTTGAAAGCATTGATGCTGTCCTCTGTGCGCAGACTTTTGCAAGTTCTTTTCTCCTCCATCTTTTGTTTTTTTTATAGTTTTCGTAGTAAACTGTAAACGCTGGGAGATGGCCCCTGATGTCATTGATTAAAAGGCTGGAACATATTTTTTCTAGCCTGTTTAGACTGCGTCTCGATGTTTCCGGTCTCTGAGTGTACATTGAACGAAAACACATCACGTGGCATTGGTCTTACCTCGAACACTTCCGGTTCTGAGGAGGAGACTTTAGCGGGTCGTGTTGCCGGGATCAGCAAGCTGGCCGACCAGACTTTGACTGACAGCCACAGGAAACGGGACAAGAAAAAAACAGACAGCAGCTACAAGGCAAGCTACCTGCCTAGCTGCCAAACGGAGGTTAAGAACAAAAACCCAAAGGACATCATACATTGGCGTCTGATACAGAGGAGAGAAATGACAGTTGGCTTTAACTTGGACTGGCGTGAAGTACGAAATTGTTGAGAAAACAAAGTTGAAGCACAGACGGCAGTTGCAAGTCAATAGGCTAACCACTATACGACGTTGCTTAGTAACAGCCATACAATAATGCCAAAGAAAAAGAACGAGGCAGGAGCACAAGCAGCTCGGCTCGTACCCTGGAAATGTTACTCAAGAGTGCCTTCACCAGAAGAGGTGCCAAATGAGAAAACAAGGACGGAGCAGGGGGAGTCCGCGTATGGCCATAAGAGCCAGCTGACCTCGCTTGCGGATTTACTAATGGAGAGATGAGGAAATTGGCGGCAATGGAAGAAAAAATGGAAAAGAAAACACAGAATGGTGGAAATTCTGAACGCAATATGAAAAGTAATCCATGAAGATTTTGGAGAAAAAAAATTGATAAATTAACTGGTACCATGAAAAAGATTCAACAACTGAGAGGAAGTGAAACATCTGAGAGCAGAGAACAAGGCATTACAAGGTAATAATGCTGCCTTAGGCACTGCTCTCCAAAAAGTCAAAACATGGAAACACAATCATCGAGCAACTGAAGACCACAGTTGATGACATGGATTAGAATGAAAGATGTGATCATGATGGGGCTCAGGATCAAACCCAGGTCATATGCTAGAGCAGTCGGGAATAAAGAGGAATTATATGCAGACGTCGAATCCACTTAGCAAGTCAATTTTGTACGTTCAAAGGAAGTGGAAACAGAAATCAACACCATCGACACATGCATCCCACTGTATGGCAAGAATAGCAGCACAACTCTTGTCATGGTTAAATTCACAAACTCAAAGATGCACTGCTAAGGCTGGGAAGGAAGCTGAAAGGAACAAATGTCTACATGAATGAACATCTGACAAAACATAATGCTGAAATTGCCAAGAAAGCATGTGATCTGAAGAAGCAGGGGAACATCTAAGGCACTTGGAGCACCAACTGCAAAATTTTAGTTAAATGGAGTACCAGAAGTGAATACTAAAGACCACATCAAAACAACAGTATGGAAAAGGCAAACAACTCAAAAACAAGGACACAGGGAAATATTGGATTCATTATTATTTGGACATGCCATTAGAAAGACTCAAGGAATGGCTCAACCAGATGCACTAGAACTAAGAACCCATCAAACTACATTTAACGACACACAACACAACAGCTTGCTGGACAAGATATTCATCTGGACACTTAGTCTTACAGACCACAAACATCTGGATCTGGAAAAAGACAGACCCAGACACAAACTTTTTTTTTTGACATAAATGCCTGCCACTACTATACGGAGGAACAATACAACAATCTAAACACTGTTAATAAATTGTCTATCCACAAACAGCAGAAACATGTACGTAAATCAAATCAGACAATACATGGATCAAGTCAAAGAACCCTTCAAAGTGCAATCTCAGAAACTTGGATGGAGGCTGACAAGGATATGGACCTTAAACTGGAAGGTTGTGAAATGAACTGCATCAATAGGAACAACAGAAGTGGAGGAGTGGTTGTGTACGTGGACAAACATCTGAACTACAAAATGTTTTCTTGGATGCTCCCTGGGGTGGTGGGCGGGAGTAGTTGTTTCGACTCCGGGTCTTAGTCGGCAGCAGTGCTGGGAGGAGTGCCTGCATGTGTGCATAGGGCTGTGGCTGTGGGATTCCCGGCGGCTGGGTATGGTGGTATGGCCGTGCGTCTCAAGGAAGCTCACGGTGGTGCTGCTCGCTGCATTGGGGGGGTGGCACATCCAGGTGCATATGTGAAAATGTAGGGGTGTGGGTGTATGCGAGTTGGCATGTGTGAGTGGGGGAGCAGGGTTTGGTGTGGATGCTGGGGTGTGTGAGCACTGGGGGTGGGGTGGATGGGGTACTGTTGGGGGGGGTAAACCCATGGGCCCTCTACCGGCGCCTGCCTCATGGCCTATGGCATTGGTGTCTCGGGTGCCCAGACAAAAAATAAAAACAAAATGGTAAAGAGCATTGTGTTTGCTTTTGACTATTTTAGAATGCATAACAATGCATCATTTATATTCAAATTGTTATATGCATGTAAAAATATGACAAACTATAAACACTTTGAGTCAACTGCTGAGTACATCATTATAGCTGCCTTGGGGTTCCGGTTGCCGTTTTGTTACCAAGTTAATAAGATGCCAACAAGGTGTTTTATTTAAAACAAACATTAAGAACACTATTAACAACATGACAAGCTGCACGCCATACTGTATGAAAACTGGGGAATGCATGTGAATCGAGGCAACATTGGCTGACTCGTCACTCCAATATACCAATATTCACACATTGATACAAATAACAGAATAAACTCAACAATTTACTATACAAAATAAATTGACATTTAACTATGCAATTATAACAAACAATAAAAGCAAGGGTTTATTTAACCAGGCTCAACACATACATTCTTCAGTCTACTACAAACCATACATTTAGAGATTTAAAGTCTGGCAACATATCATCGACCCTTCCATGTCATTCTCTTCAGGATCATGAAGGGGTGGAGTCTGTCCCAGCTGACAAGTCAGAGGCGTTGTACACCTAGTCGCCAGTCAATCACAGGCCAAACACGGCGACAGAACACCATTCATACCTCCAGATAATTTAGAGTTGTCAATGAACCTACCATACACACACATTCTGTGAGGCTATTGTACCACCGTGCTGGAGAACAAATGTTAGAATTGTATGTTGCCTGAAAAGCTTGGACCCAAACGACACGGTTTTATAATCTTGCAAGGCAGCTGGATAGAGGAGAATACAGGCTGCCAGGCTTGAAGCTGATACTATTGTGGTCAGTCATAAAACAAACAATTAGCATCATTTCAAGCGGTGGACGATACAGACAGGGTTTGAATATGCATAAACCAGACAGTAACTGCAAGATTGTGTGTATTGATGGTACCTGAAAGGATGATCAAATATGCTGCCACACTTGCTGGCTTACTGAGAATGACTTAAGACAATGTGACCATATCATGCACATTTTACACTAAGAGATTTGAACTGTGCCTTCTTGATTCCCCCTCCATCTCCTGACTCCGGCTGGCCTGCACTTACACTGAACATTCATCAAGTTCACTTCACTTGCACACTGATGCATTATATGATAAACAATAGGACATAACACCGTAACTCACAGGTTAGGATTGGGACAGTTCCTTGTTGCAGTATCTCAAACGTAATGTGGGTCAAATGGATGGCATCAAAAAAAGATCGACAGCCTATCATTCATCCCCACTATGACATTTGCCACTCCATTGATATACAGGACAGCCAGTCTTATATACTGTACATCTGGCATACATACATGTACTGTATATCTATAAAATAATGGGCACTGCTGATAGCTTTGTTTACATCACATTGCGCTCTTGCAAATGAGCTGGTGTTCTGTGATTTTGACTTTTGCCTATGCCTTTTTGTTTCTATAATGACATTTGGCACTTTAAGTACTGGGGAGGGTTGATTGCAACAAGGTCATTCTACAACTCAGCTATGATGCACGCATACATACATGCATGCATGACCAATTGAATGTGGTCGACTTCAGGTGTCAAGTCCAATCGTACCAAGTTGGGGCCTACTTATGTAAATAGTACTAGTGGCAGTCAGACTGTTTGTCTTGCTATCACTCAGTTTTGTTAATCTCATGGATGACTAATGGTGATTTTGTGACCGCTTATCCAAATAAATTCTGTTTTCCAGATAAATTAGTTATATGTCTGACATTTTTAGAGCGAACATTTATTAGCCTGCAATAATTACTGCACAACTCTAAAATCTTGTCACAAATTTCGAAAGAGATGTGTAAAATCAGTGAACATTGAGTCTAAACACAGATGTGAATACTGTTAAGGTTTTATAAGCGCACTGCAAACTTTGCCAGACCCATCTTTTTAGATAAATAGCTCAGTCAAGCACACTTGTATGAACCTTAATAGAGAAAAAAGAGGTACATGGTTTCTTCTGCTACAATTACTTTAAGTAATAAGAAAAGGTAATACGGTATTGTGTTCTCTTGATTGATGACACCTATAGCAAGGCTTTGTAAAATATAAAACCTTTAAAGTAAAGCTTATTAGAGCCAGGGTGCTGCTCTCACACCCTACGGCTCACTTTGATGAGAATGATCCTACGTCCCTTCATGACCCAACCACCTGTGGGTTCTCCGCTCTGCAGTCGTGCATCATTGAGGCATCAGACCTGTTGGTTTCCTCGGCAACACATTGGCTCCTCTCCAGAGGCAGAAGAAAGGAATATTGTCTGCTCGCTTTATGAGCCCCATACTGAACAAACTGAGCTGGACACTATATGAAGCTGCTCTGTGTAAATGCATTATCATTCTGCATGAGATCTGATTGATCAGAGCAAATGTCTCGACTAATGGCCTGAGATTTGTGTGCAGTGTGTTTTCCCAGCACACTAATTTTGCATCTTTTTCTGTCGCACAAGTTTCAGGAGGCTGCATACAGGCAAGTATTTCAGAGCCATCTTCAGATGTACTCGTAAGCCAAAGCAAACAATTAACCTCAGACAATGTTAACCAGCTGAGAGAAGAATGGGCTGAGTACAATACAGGCATTTACCTTCCGCACTTCTCTCACAGGAGCCGATGTGGATTGGAAATTGTCAGAATAGGTGTGGAAATGAAAACTTTTGCAAATACAGCAGATCATTATCACAAATTTTTTATTCATGTGGAGTTTAACCAGTGATGAGTGGAGATAAGAACTAAATGTGTATGCAGCAGAGCTGAAGCTCAAGATTAAGTCATGCTGATGCTGAAAATTCTTATTCTGAAGCATAAGACTAAGAAAACTTTAAAATAAAATATACTATGAACTGTTGTCTTAACACTTTCCATGCAATTTGTACTCTGATAAATGCAGCTGAGTGCATTCTGCCTATGTACTTCTTTATACACTTCAGATTGCAGCACTAACATCTGTGGAGCATGTTTCTTGAAATAAAAAAGATGTTTTTCCAACTGTGCACAATAACAAATTAGTAGTGCAATGCAACATGAGTGTGAGATGTTTACCCCCTCGGAAGCATTGTTTACTCAAACCTTAGGTCCAATCACTATAGTGGTTCACTTCAGTCCCACTTAATCCTAAAAGTAGCTTCAGATGTATTCTACTGGTTATCCTTACCAATTTGATCTCTTTGCCTCACAAGGGACATCATATTTGAGTGAAAGGTTTATCCCAACTTCAACCTTAACTAATCCAGCAGGCAAATTATTACTACCCTGAAATTTGACAAGTTAGTCTGCTAAGATGCTACTGAATAGAGCTAAAGTCTTCATAATGGTTGTGTGAGCAGTTGTAAAGCTAAGGGATACCTTTTATTGGAACAAATTTGCACAGCCAAAGTTATACATTTGTTTTAAGTGTTGAAGAATAGTAAGATAACTGGATACCCTGATAATATACAGTATAATTCATCCATAAAAAGACTACTTCGCCAAAGTGCCAGGTGCCAACAAATGTGAGCCTTGGCTCACTTCCCAATGAGGATGACAAGCAGGCAAGATGAGCTTCTCTGATATGGTTTCTGACAGTTTCTTCAGATGTAGGTTTTGCAAATTTTTGGTTTTACAAACCGGTTTCTTACCAGCTCTTGGGCTGGTGTGGTTATGTATGGTTTGCTGTGACGCATCCAGCCATCTTCTATGCCGCTTATTCTCATATAGCAGACAAACAGTGTTTGAGAAGTGAAATGAATGTTTCTAGGATTCACAAAGTGTGCAATAATTATTTAAACAATTGTGCAGGTGTATCAATTTGGGCACCGTTGTTTCATTGGTTTGAATACCTTTAACACGAATTATTGGGACACATTTGTTTGGTAAGTTCATTGACCTTTGACCTACATACACAGGTCATGCCAGTCATGAGAAAGGGTATTTAAGGTGGCCAATTGCAAGTTGTCCTCCGCTTTGTATCTTCTCTGAAGTGTGGCAACATAAGAGCCTCAAAACAACTGTCAAATGATCTCAAAACAAATATTGTTCAGTATGGTTTGGGGGAAGTATAGAAAAAGCTAGTTCACAAATTCCACCTGTCAGTTTCCACTGGGAGGAAACTGAGCCCCTCCGTGAATCACCACCTTACCGCGGTGGAGGGGTTTGAGTGCCTGAGTGATCCTAGGAGCTATGTTGTCGGGGGCTTTATGCCCCTGGTAGGGTCTCCCAAGGCAAACAGGTTCTAGGTGACGAGCCAGACTAAGAGTGATTCAGAAAACCCCTATGAAAAAAACCAAGAGGAGTGCCTGCACCTCGCCCGGACGTGGAATACCGGGGCCTCACCCTGGAGCCAGGCCTGGGGCAGGGGCTTGCAGGCGAGCGCCTGGTAGTCAGGTCTTCATCCGTGAGACTGAGTGCTATGGACTGATGAAACTAAAATAGTTATTTGGACATAGGGGTGGTGCATAGAGGATGAAGAACACAGCATTCCAAAACAAACAACACTATCTACAGTAAAATTTGGTGGTGGCTCTATCATGGTGTGGGGCTGTGTGGCCAGTACCTACAGGTACTTGTTAAAACTGATGGTCGCATGATGGTCAGCAAATGTTCAATAATGACAAAGTTGAAGTTAAGCCGGGCCTGGATACTTCAAAACCCTAAACGACCCTAAACACTGGTCAAATTCTACGAAGGCAGTCAAGTACCAAGATCTGGAATGGAATCTCAATACCCAGACCAGAATATTATTCAAAATCTGTGGTGTGCTTTTGAAGTGGGCTGTCCATGCTCGGAAAACATCAAACCTGACCGTTTCATAAAGAGGAATGGTCAAAGATATTGTCAACCAGAATCCAGACCCTCATTGGTAATGTTTAAAGGCTGTTATTTCTGCAAAATCTACTAAATATTGATGTGATTTTTCTGTTGGGGTGCCCAAATGTATGCACCAACTTAATTTTGATAAGATAATTAACACTTCCTGTAAATCCTTAACACTTCATTTCACTTCTCAAAAATCATTGTTTGTCTGCTAAATGATATATTGAACTGAAATTGTTTGAAACAACTACAGTAATGATTTATAAAGTAAAATCTTTAAACTTCTTAGACCGTCGTGAGACAGGTTAGTTTTACCCTACTGATGATGTGTTGTTGCAATAGTAATCCTGCATCTCTAACTTCTAAATCTTTAAGGATTACTATTGCAACAACACATCATCAGTAGGGTAAAACTAACCTGTCTCACGACGGTCTTCTTTGGGACATGGAATGTCACTTTTCTGGTGGGGAAGGAGCCCGAGCTTGTGGAAGAGGCGGAGAGATTCCGACTAGATATAGTCGGACTCACCTCAACCCACAGTTTAGGCTCTGGAACCAAACTCCTTGAGAGGGGCTGGACCTTGTTCTTCTCTGGAGTTGCCGCTGGGGAGCGGCGGCGAGCTGGTGTGGGCTTATTGTTAGCCCCCCGGCTTGGTGCCTCTGTGTTGGAGTCATCCCCAGTAAACGAGAGGGTTACTTCCCTACGCCTTAGGGCTGGGGAAAGGGTCCTGACTGTGGTTTGTGCCTATGCGCCGAACGGCAGTTCAGAGTACCCAGCCTTCTTGGAGTCTATCAGAGGGGTGCTGGAGAGCACCCCAGCTGGTGACTCCATAGTTCTACTGGGAGACTTCAACGCCCATGTGGGCAATGACAGTGTGACTTGGAGGGGCGTGGTTGGGAGGAACGGCCTCCCTGACCTGAACCCGTGCGGTGTGTTGTTGCTGGACTTCTGTGCGAACTACAGTTTGTCCATAACGAACACCATGTTCGAACATAAGGATGCCCATAAGTGCACTTGGCACCAGGACACCCTAGGTCGCAGGTCTATGATCGACTTTGTGGTCGTATCATCAGACCTGCGTCCGTATGTTCTGGACACGCGGGTGAAGAGAGGGGCTGAGCTGTCAACTGACCACCACCTGGTGATGAGTTGGATTAGATGGCGGGGAAGGATGCCGGACAGACCTGGCAGACCCAAACGCGTAGTGAGGGTGTGCTGGGAACGTCTGGCAGAATCTCCCGTTCGTCGAGTCTTCAACTCTCATCTCCGGCAGAGCTTCGCCTGCATTTCGAGGGAGGACCGGGATATTGAGTCCGAATGGGCCGTATTCCGTGCCTCTATTGCTGAGGCAGCCAGTTGTGGTTGCGGCCGCAAGGTGGTCGGTGCCAGTCGTGGTGGCAAGCCCCGAACCCGATGGTGGACACCGGGGGTTAGGGCTGCCGTCAAGCTGAAAAAGGAGTCCTATCAAGCATGGATGGCTTGCGGGACTCCCGAAGCAGCTGACAGGTACCGGCAGGCCAAGCGGCACGCGGCTTCGGCGGTGGTCGAGGCAAAAACTCGGGTGTGGGAGGAGTTCGGTGAGGCTATGGAGCACGACTTTCGGTCGGCCTCGAAGAGGTTCTGGCAAACCGTCCGACACCTCAGAAAGGGGAAGCAGCCCCCAGTTCACACTGTTTACAGTGCGGACGGGGGCTTGCTGACCACGACTGTGGATATAGTTGGTCGGTGGAAGGAATACTTCGAGGCCCTTCTCAATCCCACTGACATGCCTTCCATAGAGGAAGCAGAGTCTGAGGATACGTACGTGGACAGTTCTATCACCGTGGCTGAGGTAATTGGGGTAGTCAAATCACTCCCCAGTGGCAAGGCTCCGGGGGTAGACGAGTTCCGCTCAGAATTTCTCAAGGCTCTGGATGTTGGAGGACTGTGTTGGTTGACACGCCTCTACAACATTGCATGGAAGTCAGGAACAGTACCTCTGGACTGGCAGACCGGGGTGGTGGTCCCCATTTTTAAAAAGGGTGACCGGAGGGTGTGTTCCAACTATAGGGGGATCACACTCCTCAGCCTTCCTGGGAAAGTCTACTCCAGGGTGCTGGAGAGAAGGGTACGACCGTTAGTCGAACCTCGGTTAGAGGAGCTGCAATGTGGTTTTCGTCCCGGTCGCGGAACACTGGACCAGCTCTACACCCTTGCAAGGGTACTCGAGGGTATGTGGGAGTTTGCCCAACCAGTCTACATGTGCTTTGTGGACCTGGAAAAGGCATTCGACCGTGTCCCTCGTGGTGTCCTGTGGGGGGTGCTCCGGGAGTACGGGATTGATGGTCCGCTTCTACGTGCCATTCGGTCCTTGTACAATCGAAGCAGGAGCCTGGTTCGCATTGCCAGCAGTAAGTCGAGCTTGTTTCCGGTGAACGTTGGCCTCCGCCAAGGCTGCCCTTTGTCACCGATTCTGTTCATAATCTTCATGGACAGAATTTCTAGGCGCAGTCAAGGTGTTGAGGGAGTCCAGCTTGGTGACCTTAGGATCTCGTCTCTGCTATTTGCAGACGATGTGGTCCTTATGGCCTCATCAGGCTGTGACCTTCAGCGTTTACTGGAGCGGTTTGCAGCTGAGTGTGAAGCTTCTGGGATGAGACTCAGCACCTCCAAATCCGAGGCCATGGTTCTCAGTCGGAAACGGGTGGACTGTACCCTCCGGGTTGGGAGTGAGGTCTTGCCTCAGGTGGAGGAGTTCAAGTATCTCGGGTTCTTGTTCACGAGTGAGGGAAGGTTGGAGCGTGAGATCGACAGACGGATCGGTGCAGCATCTGCAGTAATGCGGTCGCTGTACCGGACCGTCGTGGTGAAGAGAGAGCTGAGCCGGAAGGCAAAGCTCTCTGTTTACCGATCGATCTACGTTCCCACCCTCACCTATGGTCATGAGTTATGGGTCATGACCGAAAGAATGAGATCGCGGATACAAGCGGCGGAAATGAGTTTCCTTCGTAGGGTGGCTGGACTCACCCTAAGAGATAGGGTGAGGAGCTCGGCCATCCGGGAGGAGCTCAGAGTAGAGCCGCTGCTCCTTCACATCGAGAGGAGCCAGTTGAGGTGGCTCGGGCATCTAGTCCGGATGCCTCCCGGGCGCCTCCCTGGTGAGGTGTTTCGGGCATGCCCAGTCGGGAGAAGGCCCCCGGGAAGACCTAGGACACGCTGGAGGGACTATGTCTCACAGCTGGCCTGGGAACGCCTTGGTGTCCTCCCGATGGAGCTGGAAGAGGTCGCTGGGGACCGGGAAGTCTGGACTTCCCTACTGAAGCTGCTGCCCCCGCGACCCGGACCCGGATAAGCGGTGGAAAATGGATGGATGGATGGAAATCTTTAAACTTATCAGGGGTGCCCAAAAACCCTATTCGAAATTCGAATACCACTGTATGAGGTTGCACAGGAGAAGTGTTCACAAACCCAGATTTCTGAACAATGTTTGAGAAGTATGTGTACATACAAAAATACGTAAGTTTCTTAAGTTCAGCTAATGAAAGATGGGAGCAAAAACTAAGGCGTTCCATTCTTCATCTTGAGTTGATTTTCTAGCCTTCCACCTCCAGGCTATGGATGCATTACAGCTCTTGCCATTATCTTTTGATAAATGGCTTGCTTATTGATCATTCTGGCCTCTCAACATGAGTGCTCCAACACTGATAAAGCAGTTTAAAAAACACTACATCCCATTACCAAAAACCCCTGTCCTGTAGTCAATTGTACTTTAAGCAACACTGTTTGAATTGAAAGAGCTTTCCTAATTTGAAAAATGTCAATGGTGATTGAGGTCCTCCCCTAAATCAATGGAACTGTCAAATACCGGTGCTTCAGAGGGCACTTGAAAACCCTACAGGATTTGCATCTGAAAACCATAATCCTGTCAACTGAATTTTTATGAATGCACTGGCTGCTGCAAGCATAAAAGAATAGAGGCACACATGCATGCTCAGATAGCACCTCATCACTGCACCAGCACACAGCCAGCCACCAGAGAGACCAAATGAAATTAAAACTAATGAAATGTCAGAGTTGTTCATGAATGTTTACATATAAAATCAACACATACTTTGGAATAAATGCCCAAAGGCTATTCTAATTTATTCATCAATAAAGGTCCACGCTGTGCTGGCAGATAAAATGTCTTTACATTACAATCTACATACAGTATGGAAAGCTTTCTGATGCACCCACAGGCAAGAGCCAAACTAAAGAACAAATCCAAATGACAGTAACATATTGGATTGTTTTGATTAATCTCTATACTGCACGGGTGAAAGCCAAATATTTAAACCTTTAAATGTGTTAATGTACATGTTGAATTTCACAGTTTGGGCCTGCTGCTTTTGTTATGACATTCAAAGTGCAGACATTTCGTGTTGGTGAAATAGCCAATGTTGACATGCTAACTTAATATTTTGGTGGGTCAAAATAACTACAATTCCATTTGTAGACAGTAAAATGGGTCATGAAGTATCACATTTATTTTAATTGTTGAGCGCCTGTACAGAAAATGAATTAGGTGTCTGGGATAATTAGGTTTGGCAAACAAGGCCACTTGAAAGCCCAAAGTCTGCAGTGCTCAGACTAAATGTGGAATATAGTGCTTTTTTACTTTGACAGTAGCCAGAAACATTTCACAAGCGACAACTAAGAAAATGCAATATAATGTGATCTCCCCTACTCTTCCTTCACATGCAACTTTAACTGGCGTGCGGTAAGACTATTTCTATTTCTTGCTGCCCTTCGCTGACATGCCCATCCTACATTTAGAGGCCTCACATGGGCATTCCGTTTTAAAAGAGTTGAGCTGCAGTAGCAGAGAGAAAGCCATGTGAGCAGAGAACATCCTTTCACTATTAAGTTGGCTGGTGTATTGTGGTTTCAGTGCATTTGTTTTTTGTATATATGCAACTGTGGCTTTAATCGACATGGAGACCACACAGAATACATTGTTATGACTGCAAATCAGAGTGATCATAATCAGTACTATTTATTGGGTTGAAAACCGTTAACATACGTGTATTGTAAATGTGATACCTGCTTTGAACACATCATGGTGAAGCCAGCTGCATTTGTGGCACCTTGCCAGGGCCCGGGTAACTAGGTCAGCTTGGTGCCTTGCTCAAGGGTACCTCATCATATACCTTTGTATACCCACAGACACAGGTTTTATCTACAATAAGTAGGGATGTAAATCTCTTTGTAGTAAATGCAACTGTAATACCTATATCAAATTGAATGTAAAGAGAAATTAATATTGTCTTTTCCATTTTCCTCCGCTTATCCGGGTCGTGGGGGTGCAGTTTCAGTAGGGAAGTCCAAACTTCCTGGTCCCCGGCGCCTTCTTCCAGTTTCACTGGGAGGACACCAAGGCGTTCCCAGGCCAGCTGTGAGACATAGTCCCTCCAGCGTGTCCTAGGTCTTCCCGGGGGCCTTCTCCCGACTGGGCATGCCCGAAACACCTCACCAGGGAGGCGCCTGGGAGGCATCCGGACTAGATGCCTGAGCCAAATCAACTGGCCCCTCTTGATGTGAAGGAGCAGCGGCTCTACTCTGAGCTCCTCCGGGATGGCAGATTTTCTCACCCTATCTCTTAGGGTGAGTCCAGCCACCCTACGGAAGAAACTCATTTCTGCCGCTTGTATCCGCGATCTTGTTCTTTCGGTCAAGATCCATAACTCCTGACCATAGGTGAGGGTGGGAACGTAGACCGATCAGTAAACAGAGAGCTTTGCCTTCCGGCTCAGCTCTCTTCACCACGACGATCCGGTACAGCGACCCCTTTACTGCGGGTGCTGCACCGACCCGTCTGACGATCTCACCGTCCAACCTAATGTCTGTATTATTATTTTTTTTTAATGTATTTTTCTCAAATATACAGAAGGCCTCAGGGCAGACCCAGGACACGCTGGAGGGATTATGTCTCACGTTTGACCGGGGAATGCCATGGGGTACCACCAGTGGAGCTGGAATAGATGGCCGGGGACTGGGAAGTCTGGACTTCCCTACTGAGACTGCTGCCCCTGCGAACCAAACCCGGATAAGTGGAGGTAAAGAAATGGAATGCACCATACAGTTAGAAAGCCCTCTGTTTTGAATGTTTAGTGGGAAAAACAATTTGTCCCACTGTTTAGGTCCTTAAATGTACATTCTTCATTCTCACGTGCTGCTCTCATGATATTATACTGTATTTGTACCCTTTTCTTTTTCTTTCACCTATTTGGTGCCAAATGCTGAAACTACAATGCATAAAAGTAAGATCGGATGCCCTTAATGAGTGCTAATGTGCATATTTTTGGCACATAACTTCAAATCCATAGTAAATAAGATAAATGAAATAGCTATAAAGTACGTACGATCTCTAACGCTAGTATCAATTGCATAGGATTAGCTACCGCCCCAGTAACTTGCAGCGCCTAGACTAAACTCTAACTAGCAGTTCAAAGCAAATCGGGAGACAGCACATCTAAAAGCACTCATTAGTTGGGATACTTTATGCCAAGGTACCGCTGTATAAATGACAAAATACCTGCAGTGTGCCAGTAACTTTTGTCTTCTCCCAAAAGCAGCGTACTTTGTGACAACTCAAATCACAAGTCATTAAGTTGCGTCTTGCCACGAGAACCATCTGCCAGGGCTTTGAAGCTAATCTTGCCCTTCAAAATACCCTTTTTGCCCATTTCTGTTATATCATTTGTTCAAGCTTCTAGTTTCATGCAAAATTTGCTTAACTTCTGTTACGTTACTAACGCGGTAACTTTAACAACCCTACTTTGAAGACTTTGCAGCATTCACAAATCAGAGAGCTACAGATTAGGGCTGTCACTGTTAACACCATAGCTGAAGAAATGAGAATCTTTTTTGGTATGTCAATCCATTTGGCTTGCCTTGGCCTTCCCAGAATCAACATGTTTTGGTCTAGTAAAACCAAAGCACCAGTAATAAACCAGACAATGACAAAGAACATGTTCTTCAAGTTGAGGAGCTCACTGAAGATTGTCAGTGACCAGCATGTAACAGAGGAAATGAAGGAGAAAGATGTGTTTCGAGAGTCAGGTGTCTTCTTCTCAATCTGGCGAAACCAGGAAGTCTGCATCGATCAAATTACTTCCTTTCCAGGCCACTATCTCACCAGCAAGCCATACATGACAAACGTAAAGATATATGTCCTTTCTTCTCCAGATGTTCTTATGCGGGACTTTGATCATAATATGTATCCTTTCTTTGGTAAACTTCAAAGGAATTAGGGCACCATCAGCCCTGCGCGTGCATGACACTTGCCCCAGGAACTTGCCTGTGCTTCGACCACTACTTCACATCACTTATCCTCAAGGATGAATTGCTGGCCAGGGCTTTCCAGCAACTGGAACTACAAAAAAATAAGCCAGAGTCATTTTTTTGTTGCCCGAAGACAATTATTGAAAAGAGAAATCAGGGGGTATGTCAGTGATGATTTCTACTGCATTTGGAAATATTCTGGAAAACCAGACTGTCAAAAAAAAAAGGTCCAGTTGAGAAGACCTGCAGTTATAAGGGAACCTCTTTGAGCACATGCTAAGCTTTTATCGCTTGACAAGCAGAACTAAGAAATGGACCTTGCATGCAATAGCTTGTTTTTTTTATGTTTGCCATTACAAATTACTGGATCCAGTATAAGTTTAATTGATCAGAAAAGAACCCTCAACACTTTCTGGGCTTCAAACTGCCTCTGGCAAATGACCTGCTGAATTACCTAGAACCTGACCACATAAACAATAGAGTAGATGACAATGAGGGGAGCGAAGAAGAGTATGAGCCACCCATTCAAGGGAGGATTCCATAACCAGAAGCATCATTCAGAAAACATGGAGCCAGACAAATGCAACCATGCAGGGAGGTTCCAAAACCATGGTTGCAAGAGGAAACCATACATGCAATGCATTGGCTTCCAAATAAACTACAAATAAAACAAACTACAAATAAAACAACTGCCTCCTGAGTTAACATAGCCAATGTGGACATGATGTAAATTGTAAAATAAAAAGATTGTTCTAAAATTCTAAATTGTGAATTGTTTTCGCTAAAAGGAGACAGTGAGGGGGTGGAAAGGGCAGTGAGGGCCGATGCAGAGTTGGCTGGTCACAGTATGAAGGTCTTAAGTGATGTCAGGAAAGTAAGCGGTCAGTGCATGGATGTGTACTGAAGAATAAAAGTTAGAAGAATACCATAGCTAATGTGAACATGCTGGAAAAGCTAAAATAAAAACAGATTTTTTAAATAAAATTCTAACTTGTGATTCGTTGTTTCAACCCCGAGGCAGGATAATCACAAAAACAGTAGAATTGAAAGGTACTTTTTGTTCCTGCGGCTCCAAGAGAATAATGTACAGTGCCCTCCAGAAATGTAGGAGCAGTCAGGTAAATTTCTTTACTTTTGCTGTAGACTGAAAATATTTTGATTTGACGTCAAAAAAACAAATACAAGAACCAAGAGCAACATTTAAGCTTTTATTTCCATGTGTTTACATTTCGATTGGAGGAGCAACTTAGAAGATCGCACTGCTTGTTTGAAGCCAACCCCTTTTACTGTGAGCAAAAGTATTGGATTGTATGACTGACAGGTGTGTTTTGTTTCCCAGGTGTGTTTTATAACATTGCTTATTCTATCAATAAATAGCATAGACTCTCTACGCTTAGTTTCAATTGGGTAGGATAGTTTTTGCCTGTGTAGACTGCACAATGCGCTCACAGAATTTACAATTACTTGTTACTCCTAGAATCTTTAGAAGTAGAATGGGAGGTAGCGCCTTTAGTTACCAGGCTCCTCTGGTTTGGAACCATTTGCCTGCCTCAATCCGGGGGTCAGACACCCTCTTGATTTAAAAGTCAAGTCAAAACCCACCTCTTTGCTAGAGCATACAGTTTGAACTGACCTGTGATATGCTGATATGTATTGGAGACAGTACTCATGTGTCTCTTTGTTCCCAAGACATCTGGCTTGATCTACCATTCTTTTATATATCAACCCAACCGGTTGAGTGTCGAGACGGCCGCCCCACAGAGCTTGGGTTCTATCCAAGGTTTCTTCAATAGAGGGAGTTTTTCCTTGCCTCCGTCGCTAAATGCTTGCTCCTGTGGGGTTTCAGTTGGCTCTCTGTGACCTTCATGTATAAATTACCATTGGATGACTCCTGTTGTGATTTTGCGCTAGACAAATACATTTGAATTGAATTGAATTTCTGTAATTTTTTCTAAATTTCAACCTGGCCTTCCACCTAGCCTTACTAATGAGTGGTTGGCATGTTCTGGTATAGTCACTGTACTTTTGTTCATGGAGTCTTCTATGAACAGTAGACTGTCATACCTTCCCTTTTGTTGTTTTTGGGTATTCCTTTACAGTTTTCACAAAGTTTCAGTCAGCAAGTGCTGTTTCCCTTGGACTTGTTTAAAGTCTGTTACTAGGTACTCCAGTGGTTTCTATAGGACATGCCAAAGGCTTGTACTGGCTATGACCAATGGTTCATTTTCAGTCTTCTCAGTTTCCCAATTGCTTGTTTTTTACAATTTTCATGGTGTTTTTGCCTCTAAATGCAGTCTGCACAGACAAAAACTATCCTAATCAATCTGAAACCGGGCAAAGATATTCAGTGCTATTTAATGACTGAATAAAGAATGTAACAGAACACTTGGGGGAGCAAGAGAACGCACCTGTCATGTCCCAATATTTTTGCTCACATTAAAATTGGAGTGGGTTCAAATCATTATTGCTATCTTCTAAGAAAATAGGTACCTGGAAATAAAAACGGAAATGTTGCTCTCTGGTCGCATAATCATCTTTTGATGTCAAACACAAATATTTTCAATCTACAACAAAAATAAAGACATTGACCCATTGTCTGTCAACATCTGGAGGGCACTGTATATATTTAGGGGCCCTATGATTTCTATGTTAACGGAACTGTGGAATTGGACAATAAAATGTAAATTATATAATGATATAAATAAATTGACATAATGTAAATAAAATGCTGACATCGTGAAGGGAAGGAAGTCATCTCACAATCTAAAGGTTGCCAGTTCGATTCTCCCGTAATTATGTCGAAGTATCCCTGGGCAAGATACTGAACCCCCAGTTGCTCCTGATGCTGCTGCTGATGCATCAGAAGGTAAATGCGGAAACAGTGTCAAAGCGCTTTGAGTGCCTTGAAGGTGCTATAAAAGTGAGAGACCATTTACCATTACCATTTCGTGTCAATCATAACAGAATCTCATTACATACACTAAACCGCCCCCTCCCAAACTAAATATGCCCGTTCACGCTCCATGAATGGAAGCTATCGGGGTTCGCTTAGTTTAGTATGCTAGTGCGGTTGTTTGTGTGACTCGGGCTGGATGAGTACATTTTTACATTTTTCGCGTTGCGTTTTACCACTTTAATATAAGGAGAATTTCAGGATGCAATAAAGTTTTCCATAAAGTTTTCCATTCACAATTTGTTCTGTGGTGTCTTTATATGGGAGGAAAATGGTGCATCACGATGTGTTTTATAAATAGCTAATACAACAAAACTATTAACGATTAATTACAAAACGTTACAACTAAAACAAAACTACCTAGCAAGCAGGTTTATTTATGTCTCAGCTGTGTCAGACAGTTGTCAACATGTCATTTGATGCCTTAAAGCCCAATGAAAAAACTGGTTTTCTACAGTCAACACTCACTAGGCTGCACCGTGACCCTGAACAGAGAGCAGGTAGTTGTAGGACACACGTAGAAAAGTGTGTAAGTATACACATTCATTCATAATGGAATTCCTGCTCTATATAAAATATCACATTTATATTAAAAAGATAGAAATGCAGTGCTGCCACTGTTTTAAATTGGCAGCACTGAATACATAATAAACATAATAAATGAAATGATAAATGAAATCTGGGCCGCACGGTGGTCGAGTAGATAGCATGTTGGCCTCACAGTCAGGAGGTTAAGGGTTCGAATCTCTGCTGGGCATCTCTGTGTGGAGTTTGCATGTTCTCCATGTGCGTGAGTTTTCTCCGGGTACTCCCGTTTCCTCCCACATTCCAAAAACATGCACGTTAGGTTAATTGGCCACTCTAAATTGTCCATTAGAGTGTGAATGGTTGTATGTCTTTGTTTGTCTATATGTGCCCTGTGATTGACTGGCGACTAGTCCAGGGTGTAAGTCAGCTGGGATAGGCTCCAGCAAACCCGCAACCCTAATGAGGATAAGCGGTATAGAAAATGAATGAATGAATGAATGAAATCAGTGACTTCATACTTGTGTGATTTCCCACCACTATACTGTATCGTGAACAATGCAAATATTGTAGTCCCTAAACATAGCGCTTATACGAATTTGTTTGCATGCCTACATAAGAGTTGGTGTTTTTTCTAAAAAAAATACAGTGTCTGAATGGAGCCTCAAAGAGCTGCTGCTATTGCAGTCTTACCCCTGCCCTCTTCAAATGCACCATCTTTCATGTATTGCGAGGGAATTCTCCCTGACAGGTAGATCCATGGGATTAGTCTTAAGTGCAGTATAATTTCCATGGTGCCATGTGATTTCAAGAGCTGGCCTGGGGAGAGGAGTGAGCAAGAGATAAAACAGAGAACAAAGCCAAGAACAGAACCCAGATCTAAGAGGAGCCCGGATGCATGCCTGTTTTTGAAGCGGTAGACTCTCGCAGGCGGCACTAAAAGCACACATTTAACAAATTCATTTAGTCCATTTAGTGGGATTTGAGGATCTGTTTCTCAACTGAAATTCTATTCTATTGTGTTAAATGCAGATCATATTTTTAAAAAGTGACTCATTTACAGAAAATATGTTCATGTACATTTCCAGCTTTGTTTCGTCAAACTGAGAAAAATTCCTTTGCTTGTTTGTGCTTCTTCCTTAGTGACGCACACATCCCAGATTAGTGTGACTACAAAGAGCACTGTGATAAAGCCTTTCAACCCACACTGGATCATTTCAGAATGAAGCAATGGGGACCGTTTTCTGAGTGAGAGGCCGACTAGCAGCCAACAGGGAGACCTCCTCACTCAGCCCTATAAGAGGATCGGACATAATGGGGTTTCCTCTCTTCTGCATCGTTCTGCTTAGCAGATAAACTACAGAAAACTTCCTCCAAAATCTGAGAGTGCACTCTTCCTCCCAGTTTACAGTCATTGCGACAATGTGCTTTATTGGGGACACCGGTGTGACCTCAGTAGGAGCCAAGTTAAGCTTTTAAGTAGCTGCCCTCCCCGCTCCCTTGAGTGCGATGGGAGAAAAATGGGAGTAATAATGCAGCCTGGAAAGTCATGCAGCTGCGCTTGTCAAGCAAAACCCCCAAAATCCATGTGTTTAATGAGGTGCCATCCCTTATTAAGTCAGTGCTGAGCTGGAAGTTGATGCATAACTTTGGAAAACTTTGAACCCAGAAGGTACATTTTTGTTGTGTTCACTGAGAATCATGTATTCACACATCAAGCTGTTATGTTGTTGAATAATAAAGTCCATAATCTCATCAGGTCAATGGGTATAGGGAATGCCTTCATATGAGACTTCGTAACCCCATGTCAGCAGCAATGACAATGTGTCTGACACTGGGATTTCTTATTTATTTGATTAATATTGCATCAGCTGCTCACACTGCAGCGCATTAGTGTGTTTGTGTATGTGTGTGTAAGTAGATACGATGGACTATCCTTGCACCACTGAACATGAGCAACAACAGTGCTGCTTATTTCCCCAGAAGGCTCACAGTCTTTTTCTTCTTGTGGTTTAATTACTGCATTTGCAGGTCTGAATCCAATTTTTCCTCCAGCTATTTAAAACATTCTTTCAGTGTATGGTTCTGAAAAGGTTTGGCAGTCATAGCCTCATTCTGTAAACATCCCCGGTTCAGTGCAAAAATAATGACTTTCCTGAAATGCAACACCCACTTCTTCACCATCCAACTCTTGATGTGAAATCTATGCACAGTGATGCCTAAAAACGTGATCTGTCTTCTTCCCGCAGCCCAGCCTCACACCACTTCTTGTCTTTCTGTCTGACCTGATATTTCAAGATATATGCATTCACTTGCCTCCTGTACCGTCATTTCAGGTAGAGTGAGATGCATTCTCTTCTTGACATGGATTGATCCTGCCTTGTTTACTTCAGTTCAATCTAATTGAACTCCAACCTGCAAAACGGTAAGACTGAGGCCCAGGCAATTTGACAGAGCAGGTGGGATTGGCCTGCCCTTAAGTAAGTATTGATTGTTTGCATCCTTGTTTGTATAGATGTATGCTTAAAGAGCACCAGAGAGAGAGGGAAAGCTATTCTCTATGTCTGAGAAGGAGTGTACAGACAAGGTGAAGTAAAGATGACGATAAGGGGCTCAATAAAAGGGCTGTAATTCTCCTTTTATGGAATGCTACAATGAGTCCGTTGGACACGTTACAAACAGCAGCAGCAGTTTATTTTTGTAGCCCTGCCCACACCACATTCTGTTCCATCTGCTTTTTGCCAAAGCTTGTGAATGAGTTTCACCTTGTCAGCTGTGGTCTGGACCATAAGTCAGCATCTGATTAAATGGCAAGAATAAAAGCAGGCATGGCTCTTCCAAGGACCATGAATGAGCTCAGTCAGCCACGTAAAACCAAAAATACAACGCATTACCTGGAAACGTATGCAGCCATTTCTCCTTAGATTTAATTATTTTGTGTTTATTGTTTTGTAATTTAATAGTGTTTAATTGTGCTATAAAGGTTTACAAGCAGAGCACCCATGTGTAGTTAGTGCTAAAACCCCCAAGCACAAATAGTGTCAGCCTTGGTTTTGCAGGCTGACAGGGGACCTTTGTAGCATCTGTCTCCACTGTCATCTTTCCAGCAAATTAAGAGCACAAATAGAACATTGCCAAAACTCTTTAATTAAAATGTTTTATCTGCTTGAATTCATTGTTACTTGTTAGCATAAAAAGACATCCATGGGGTATGGACTTTTCCCTTTACAGAAATTAAATGTAGATTTGTACATACCCCCCCACCCCACCAAAAAAAAAAGAAAACATCAGCATCATGACAGTTCACGTACACGCAAAATCACAATTTCTGTTAGAGCAAAGATCTAACCTAAATCCAAAGTCAGTATGTTAACTCATATTACAGTGTTCGTCATTCTGTTCTTTGACTTTGAAAAATGTTTTTTTCTTGACAGTCATCGCAACGCACTTAAAATTTCACGGCATTACTCTGTGCTGGTTTTTCAAAAATATGCTGTTTTTGTGGTTGAATATTGCCTATTATTAGGTTTAAAATATCCATATTGAAGCAAATATACCCTATTTTTGCCTAAATTAAGAATTTTCAAACATCAAAATGTCAATGTAAATTAACAGAAATACAAATACTGGGCACTTTGTGCAGCGCTTTGGGAACTGTGTTTAAAAAATGTGCTATAGTGCTAAAGTGGAATGGACTGGATAAGGCAATTAGAAGGTGCATTCAACGATAAAATTATAAAATACACTGGTCGCTAGGTATTGGTAATGTTACTGTAATGCATAAAAGCATATGCACAAAGCATAAGACTTGATCGTGGAAACAACAGGCTTTCATTGGAGATTTGAATTATCTCACTACAGGCACAGTAAGCCTTAATAAAAACACAGGTTATCCATGCATCCATTTTCTATACCGCTTATCCTCATTAGGGTTGTGGGTATGCTGGAGCCTATCCCAGCTGACTTTGGGCGAGAGACAGAGTACACCCTGGATTGATCTCCAGTCAATCACAGGGCAGACAAACAACCATTCACACTCACATGCACACTCTAATGGACAATTTAGAGGCCCCAATTAACCTAACATGCATGTTTTCGGAATGTGGGAGGAAACCGGAGTACCCAGAGAAAACCCACACACGCAAACATACAAACTCCACACAGAGATGCCCAATGGAGGTTTGAACCCTCATCTCCTGACTGTGGCCAACATGCTACCCACTCATTCACCGTGCGGCCCAAAAACACAGGCTACTCTTTTTTTCTTTTTTTTTTTACGGCTGGCTGAAATGAAACCTGGCATCATACAAAATAGATGCAGAAGTGTATTTTAACCAAACCATGAATCCCTTCAATAAAATGTAAATGTTAGGTTACTGCTTTTTGTAACCTTTGATTTGTCTTACCAAAATAATGTACACAATAGGTTTTATCACTGGCAGAAGGTCACACGGTTTCAAGCTAAAACCCCTTCACTGCCATCACCAACATTAACCTTTTCCTACAGCTTAGCTTTCTGAATGGGTTGGTGAAGAAGCATCTCCTGAGGACGTTTGAGACATCTAATTAGCTACATAATGCCAGGGCCTTACACAGCATGGAGACATACCTGGAAATGTCACTTTTGACTTGTTAAATGGTGCTGCGGTCATAGCTCTTCCAAAACACTGCTTGTAGTAACACACGACCTGTATGACCTGCTCTGACAGTTATTTTGCTGACTTTGTCCTGATTTACCAAAATGTTAGAAACCCTCTCTGTAAGATGTGCAGTGCAAATCCACATCACTGCAAAGTACAAAGTCAATGTTACTAATTTGGAATGGGCATATTAAACAATTGGCTTATTCGATTACTTCTGCCCGCGACCCTTTTGAGGATGAGCGGTATAGAAAATGAATGAATGCAGGGATTAATTCTGCAAATTGTGTGGGATTAATTGCTGATTAATACAAAAAGGCAAAATGGAGTGTGCTGCAACTACATCAGATCAACTGAAGTTTGAGCTACAACCATGAAAATCTGTTGTGGTGCAACCTCCCAAGCATTCTTTTTTTCAACACTGGCATCAAAACAGGAGCTCACAACATTCAAATAGATAAACTCACATCTCTTTAACTGCTGATAAATATTTTCCATCAACAATGAAATTATGTGAATGGGATCTAATTGAACAATGTAAGTATGTGAGTGTTTCTAATGCTTTGGCCATTTGGTGCGTGTAATCACATTCTACACTAGCATCTTCAACAATGCTCTCCTATAGAAGGGGAAAACATCATAGACATGCCATAATGCTTGCGAGGTAATAAGCAAAAATGATATGAATGGAAGTCTCTTAACAGTCTAACGCATACATACTATACTGTGTATAGTATGTATATACCTGCGTATACTACATTATACTGCGTGTTTGGCTCCCACATGACTTAAAGAGCTGTGATGACTATGTAGTTTAGAGAGAAGTGTCAAATTAGTTGAGAGAGTGAATTTTAACTCCCATCGTTATCCATTTTTCATTACCTGTGTGTCACTCTGAAAATAGATGGTAATTAGCAAGCGTTGAAGAGAAAAACATGAGTCAAAACCACTGGTGTGTGTCTTGAAAAATCCATGAGGTGCTGTGTTGTGTTTCCATTCTTTCAGCCTTAGTGACAAAGCTCTTTGTGTGTGACTGCATGTGAGAGTATTTGTATTAATTATGTTACGGGCCCCCATTATGTGTGTATCATGTAATTCTAAGGAATTGCTTTGAGTTCCAGGTAGGATTGGACATGTGGTAATTGGTGTACATGAAAGACCAAGGCTTGTCCGGTGTGTGTGTTATTGTTGACTACCTTACAACTGTGCCATGTCTGCCACAGAAGGGTCGACGCCAGCCTTACCTGTTACTAATTGAGCTGCGACATGCATAAGAGAATCACGCTCTGTTTATAAATAAATAAAAATTAAACCTCTGGGTTTAGCACACAGCACACAGATCGGTTTCATAATCTTTTCTGCATTCTCCTTGGTGTCTGTCTTTACCACTGTCCTCTGAATAGATCAGGGTATGAGGTTTCAGTCTCTTTCATCAATCACAGTGATGATTCTGTGAGAAAGGAGAGATAAAATCCAACTGCAGCCTGTCAGGGCCATGTGAGCAGAGGATGCCAATGCCTCATTTAGACAGTAGGTCTGAAGTGGCTGCTTCCCCAGACAGGAGGACAAGAAAGACTTCACCTACATTAAATAAAAAGTTTTGCTTCTGTAGCAGAAGCAGGAGATGCAAGAGGACAGCAAGCACCACTCTGAGGTTGTCTAGATGGATAGAAGTGAGATTGAGACTGACAAATGGACAAAGTTACATTGTCCTGTCAACTAGAGTGCATCTGCTACCAAAACATCTCAAACCGTGAGCAATTTCCCCATCAGCATGATTTCTTTCCCCCAAAAGGTGCAAAACCTCCTGAAAGAATTACAAAGTTTAGTTAATAGATTTTTTTTCTCCTCTTGTGATTTTGCTGTCCTAATTTCCAACACAGCGTGGAAGTCAGTGAAATAAAAACATCTTAGCAGCAAATCGGCTTCACTATAGCAACAGTATTGATCAACCCTCCTGGGTCCTCAAAAAAATCCATCCCTCATACCAATTCCCCCAGCATTAACAGTTCAACAGCTACTCTATGTCTATGTCTTGAATAGACAGCCGTGATATTTAGGGTTGGGCAATAAAATCTACAATCACAATTTTGCTTCCCTGATGATTCATTTATCACAGGGGTGAGTCACCGAATGACCTCATCATTTTCATTGAAACTAAAGCTACAAGTAGGCTAAGAGGACGGCTGGGGGGGAGTCATCATTGTCTGCACACTGGAATTCTAAAAGGAGGAGATTTACATTAAAGTTAATTTAAAGTTCATTAGCATTGGATTTATACAGTTAATCCCAGTGTTATTCAAACCATGGCCACATTTTAAATGTGTAAATTTTTGGCTACAGTAATCCTTCGCCACTCTGCACTTTTCAAAATTATATTATTTAATAAATCATGCTGTTTTGTTGTTGATTACACACTATTATTTTTTCAAACATATACGGTGTATATGCATATTGAAGCAAATTTTTATTTTTTGGCCTCAAAATATGGAATACAGGTATGCCAAAATGAAAAGGAAATACACGTGGAAATATATAGAGTCAGTAACACAAACATATACAAATGTAGTCATGTTGTAATTCCATTTTGTCTTTGCTTTTTGTGTATTGTCTTTGTTTGTTCCATTTTATTGTTGATTTTACTCTTTTGTCTTTGTCATTTCCATCGTCTAAGACATTCACCCAAAGTACAGTATGTGCATGGTGGCGCGATAGTGATGTTACTTCCTGTCCATCACCTGCTTCCAGTCACCCGCGCTAAGAGCTACATTTAAACATAGCTACTACATAGTCACTGCAAGCAGGAATAGTGTGATCAGGTATTAACCCACCCACAACAAAGGCTGTATGCGGGTGTATGAATTGACATTGCTTTTTCCAGTTACTGTCAAGCATTCGGGAAAAGCAAAATGGAAAAAGCAAAGACAAAAATGAATTACAATATGACTACGTTTGTATATTTTTGTAATTTTAATTTTCTATATATTTCCACATGTATTTCCGTTTAATTTTGCCACTCCTGTGATTCCATATAAAAATGGTGTAACGGCTAAATGAACTAAAATCCAAATATATGGCATTTAGACAACTCATTTAAAGATGCGCTGCGTGATTTTTTTACACTGGGCACTAGGTGTCAATACTGTTACAGTAATATCTGGTGAGATGCAAACTTGATCACCAAAACAACAACCTTTTTTGCAGGTTAGAATGGCAAGAGACAATAATCACGGGCTACTGCTTTGGCTATAACCCACGGCAAGATAAAATGTTGTGCTCCACACACTTTGCTCTCCAAGCAACGAAACACGTAACACACACAAGCACAAGTTTTATTCATTATTATCTACTATATTGTCTACTATATTGGGTATTATGTATGTAAAAGTGATTTAATGGATGTTATTTCATGTCTACAAAGCTATTTTAATGTTAAAAAACATTTAGAACGTCATAAACAGGTTTTCTACACTAACTATGAATATACTTCATTTATATATAATGAATCCTACTAAGAAACATGCAGGTGTTTACATGAACAAATACACCAAGAGAATAGGAAAAGTAACAGGGAATAAACGACAACCACACATGACTCTTCCCTTTCAAGTTGCATGCACATTAATGTTTCTAGCTGGACTGACAAAAATGTTTTGTGAAACAAAGGGTACGACAAAGATGCATCAAAGTATAACTGGAGGGTTCCAACTATTAAAAAAATGTTTTTATTTTCCAGTGAGTGCATGAGAACCAAAGCCAGGCTGACAGTTGCGGTTGGGATCATTCGCCTAATTGTCCAGCCAATGGAGCCACAAAACCCCAGAGGATGAATGATTGCTGTGGACTTCCAAATGCATGTGTGTGCCTAGGAAAAGGGTGGGAGGCGGGGAGCTAAAAGCATGTTAACCACTACAATGGTCCGTTTCAGTTAAACAGCTATTTGCAGTCAAGCCCATCATCATGTTTCTAATTGAACAGAAAGAGCTACTGTATGGAACAACCACAAGGAGCAGCAACACGACAACTCTGTTGGTCCTTGCAGATTTGTGCACAAGTCTGCGTATTTGCAAAAGCATCCAAGTTATTACAGTATATAAGATATTTGCAGTTATTGGATATTTTGTTATATCAAGATGTTTTAAATAATTAATCTGCTGTGCTGGAACCCAACTGTGTTTCCCGTTCCATTGCAACAGTGCACTCTCAGCCAACACAAATTAGAGATATGCTCGCAAACTCTTTTTGGAATCATTGGTACAAATTCATATCATTTACTTGCATGCACCATGCTCAGCTCAGGTGCCAAATGTTTACAGCAATGTAGGCTGCCCTCATTTACAAGTTGATTAAAGAGAGCTAGATAAGCCATAAATTAAAGCAAACAGGTTCAAAATATTTCATTTGAAAATCTATAACAGTGAAGCTCTTATGATCATGTAAAATACATAAAGTAGTGGTGCATTTAACAGCAAGGCAAAAAGACATACCGCCCATAAATTTATTTCAGATGTGAATTCTACAAATTGTCCTACTGCAAGTGAAGTGAAGTGCATTAAGAGATGATGCCACCAGCTGCTGCTAGCTATCCCTGCAGCAGTTCCATTGCCATCGCAACAAAGGGAACTTTCTGAGCAAAACTACTCATGTATGATTTTAGCAGGAATGGATTAAACGTGACAAACTCAAATATTCACTAGTGCTAAATGTCGAATAGATTGCCTCAAACTACCAACAATTCACTCTGCAGACAAATATGGGCATATTTTAGTGCAGACATAAAAAGGCAACATAAAAGCAACCAGTTGTCCCTTCTGTAAGGCAACGACTTTGCTGCATTTACAGAAAATGGAAATTTTTGTTATCACGTACTCTTGTATACAACCTAGATACATCTAATCTGATGTCATTATTACACCGACTTTCAGCAATTCAGCTGACGGAGAGATTCAAATATAGTATCATAGTATAGTAGCAAGAGTTTTTGGTTGTCACGTTGAGTTTAGTTACAAACTTCTCCCCTTGGTTCAACTCAAATGCTAGTAAAGCATTAAAATCACTACCACTAAGTATTGCATTAGTATGGAAAATAACTACACCAGTGGTTTTTCTGCTCCCTTATTGCCTTTTGAGCGGTTGGGATTGTGGACTTTATTTTTTACATAATTGTAAAATGTATCTGTTACACAATAGAACTGCTTCAATGATTAATTGATTATCTAATTAATCAACAAATATTTTTGGTGTTCTAATCTTTTTTCATTTAAACAGGTAAACATTTTCTGAAGCAAAGCAAGATATTCACACACATCAGCTTTGATTTTGGAAAACAGTGATCAACATTGTTGCCTCTTTTCTAATTTTTGCAAACCAAACCACAAAATGTGTGTTTGGTTCATATTGATTTGGTCAGTTTAGGGCCAATTACTCAATTAATCATAAATGAGTACCACCAGATTATATGAAATCAAATCAAATCAGCAGTGAAAACATTTTGAAGTACTGAGCAGTGTTAAGAATAGGTACAATTATAGCTATCAACTTTCAATCACAAGTTTGTACTTTAAAAGATGACCAGTGAAGTGAAAACAATAGAACACATCATAGTAGCAAAACTAAATTTGTAAATACAGTAATGCCTCTTTTATCGCAGTTAATTAGTTCCAGACCAAGTAAATGTTCGTGAAGTAGGATTCCTTCTTCATAAATTGAATATTTTCATAGGTTGCACATAAAAAACCTTTTTCCGACCTTTGAAATACAGTTTCAAACATTTTTAAAGCCTGTAGACATTAATTAACAACCCCATGGTCACCTTTACATTTGTATTATCCAATACTGTAAACATAATAATAGTAAATAAGCCAATTAAAGTGTGTTACTTTAAATGTGTTCCCTTGAGGACCTGAAGGAGAGGTGAACAGGAAATGACATCAAGTGTTCAGAGTTGAGGTTTGCTTGGTGTGGGTTACTGAAACATCAGTAGCCCACATTTTTATTAGGGAATATTGTTCCTGTTTCAGTCAGTCTGGTGATTGTGTGTCTCTTAAAGCAGCACTACTGACACCTATTGACCAGTGTGTATTCCTTATACTGTACCTTTTACCATTTTTATTATTGGAATTGCTTACAATTGCTTGGCAATTAAAATACTTACAATTTGCTTATGTGTACATATTTTACTAATAATAATTTTACTAATAATAAGCGATATTCAACCACAAAAGAGCATGTTTTACTGATTCTTTCGCATTCAGTAGTTTTGAAAAACCGTGATCGAGTGAAGCTGCAAAATTTGAAGTGGCAAGGGACAACTCTAACTAATTCATATACAAATGTACTATATACTGTATATATGTGAATATCCCCTTATAGTTTCCTTGGACTACAGTGCTTTTTTACTAAATACTACAGTGCTTTTTGTAATCTTACTTGGCTTGGCAGACGTTCTACAGTATTGGTTGTGCCAATACTGTAATACGGTTCAGGTTTGTATGCAATGTCAAATGTTTTTCCTTGTGTTTGAGAGAATGTTTTGAGGTCCTCCCACATTTTGCTGTTGTTGTTGCTGCAGCTACACTGCTGTGTCATTTTAGGCATAAAATTGTGTCAGGATTTTATATTAATAGTATTGTTTTCCAAATATACCAGCTGGTCGCTGGTGAGGCGGCGCAAAACTAAGATGGTAAACTTCACTCCCTAACGCTTTAAGAGTCAATGCTTGACAATGTGCTGACAGCTTGGGTTTTTAACTTGTCGGCTAACGATGCTCCGTTCTCATTTAGTGGGGTTTGGTGGACCCTGGTCCGAGCTTTCTTCTTTATCAAGCTTTCTTCCCTGAAGTTCTCTGGTGCCCCCTGTGGTACGTACCTGTTAAACAACTGACCTGCAGTGGTGGCTGGTTGCGTCTTTGTGTGTCACAACATGGATGGATAGATATCACATTTATTGTTTGTTATTGCCTTTCTCACCAATATCATCCAGCCCAGTGTGATCATCAATAGTTGGTTTGCAGTGTCAAACCAGATTACGCTAACAGATTTTGTCATGAAATTTCATAACGGGGTGGGTTTTATCCTTGCAAAAAAACACAAATTTAGGGGACGTTCCAGGATGTTTTTCTTCACTTTTCCCATTCCAGCATAGTGTTTATTGTTCCCCTTTTCCCTCACCGCATTAGCATACTCTTTATGACAAAATCTTGGCACCTACAGCATGTGATTATCTAGGATAGTGTATATGTTGGGGCTGATCCAAACTTTTCTTGTTCGGCCTTGGTCGAGGTCAGTGTTCTGCTGAGTGTCATGATTCTGTTCCAAGAAACTATGTAACACAGTGTACAGTATTTTGATATTCCAATGCACATACCTAATGAGACTGGCCACCCTCTTTCCACCCCATGAATTCCCCTTCAGATCCGGCGCTGCTCAGGAGTGTGTCTGTTAGGGACCACTTCTGAGAGCCTCGAGTGGGACTACAAACAGGAGCTGTTCTTTCAGAACCACCGTGAACAGGCAACATCCACACGACGTAAAGAGTGCCAATATGCCCCCCCCCCCCCCCCCCCCCGGGGGAAAGCGTTTGGTTCATCTTTCAAGCACATATCGCCATGTACGGGTTTTTTTTTGCAACAATCCGATTATTCCTAGAAAAAGGTATAGTGCAAACTTGCCTGGAAGAGGCGTAGGATGTTGGCAACCATGATCGACACCGAACTTGCCGAGGCTCCGATGACTCCCACCACTTTTTCAGGCTTGACGAAGACCGGGGGCTCCCCGTTGGTGCACCTGACATCCGAGGTGTCCTTGGTGATTAGGGCCTGAACGAAAGTCAGCGACTGCTCCAGCGCATAGGTGTCCCTCGAGCAAGTGTCCAGCACCCGGGCCCCGAGGGTGATGTTGGCCAAGAGTTGCTCGTCCTGGTTGATCTGGTCCAAAGCGTACATCATGGCTTCGAGCCGCTGGATGCCGTTTTCCTTCTTCAGGTCCCCGCACGGCGCGCCGTCCACCCCCCTGGCGTGCACGGGAAAAAGTCCGCCGAGGGTCAAGTGCCCCTCGGTCCGTATCGAATGCGGCGCGTACGTCTCTTGAGCCAACGCCAGATCCAGCAGAGTCCGCATGAGGCAAAACACTCGCCATAGAGCAGCCAGCTTGGCGACTGGACGGGCCATGTTTAACTTTCAAGGCGGAGCGATCGATGGGCAGACAGAAGCAACAGCCGTCGGGGAAGTTTCTCAACGCGAAGCCATTCTCGCTCGTCACCGGGGAGGAGAGTCAACAAGCTGGGCTAGACTCGAACCGAGATGCGGTTCGCGACGGAGGCTCGCTGCGCCCATCGCCTCGCTGCCAGCTTGTTGAATGGCGGAGCCTCTTTCGGCAGTTCCAAAATAAAAATAAAGCTTGTGCTCAAATCCACAGCGCGAAGGACAACAGTAACTAGTAAACACACCAGAGCTGGTCAACACTTAAAGCGTGGCTCCCGCAGAAGTGGGGGACATTCTTCTTGTGGACCAACTCCACGAAGGTGCATCTCATCCTCCCCACTGGCTGCACACAGTGGAGGAGGGAAAACCAAGATGGGAAGACGACTGCGCGTTTGGTACGTCCTCTGAGCGGTGGGAAAAGAAAAATGCAGCTTTTTGGAAATTATTATTTATTTTGCAGATAAAAGCTTCCCTTTATCCCTGCAACCGGTCGTGAGTGAGTCACGGCGAGGTGTACACAGTTTGCAGCCCCCTTCTCATTGTGGAGGACGTCACTCGGCTGCCTGGAAGGAATTATGCAAAAAGGGAAGAGGACAGTCGCTTAATGGTTTTTAGGAAGTGAGCAAACAAGAGCATCAACTGAATAACTGCTCTTCAGAGAGCTCGCAGCTCTGCATTCTCTTTCTACTTCCTTTCCCTCTTTGATTGCCATCAAACACCAAAAGTGTGAGAGTCTACATTATACGACACGCAGCTCAGACTTGTGCCTGCAGTGAGGGCTGCAGGGAT
Organism: Oostethus manadensis; assembly: GCA_024372805.1. Classification (NCBI taxonomy): domain Eukaryota; kingdom Metazoa; phylum Chordata; class Actinopteri; order Syngnathiformes; family Syngnathidae; genus Oostethus; species Oostethus manadensis. The sequence continues at coordinate 5,634,961 of QODF01000093.1, read as the reverse complement.
GAGTGATGACAATGAGGGGATACCTCCCCTGAAATAGTTGTGTATTCATTATGGTGCACCTTTAAAACGGAGGAGGCTGGTGGGAGGCGTTTGGAAGGGGTCCAGGCTGGTCGCCCAGGCAACGCATTTTTCACAAGACACCCCTGATTCATCCTCCTCACACACATACACACACACACACACTTGAGGGAATTAACCACACCTTCAGCGGCAAGATTCCCCCACATCCGCTGAAAGAAACACACCATCTTCACCAAATACTGCACATATGGTGCTTCTCCAAACCAACTGATTTCCCAGCAATTTGCATGAGCAAAGCATTAGCCAAGGAGGTTCTTGGCAGCCGTGTTACAATCTAAAAGGCAATTATGTTATTCAAAGTAGCACATATTTCTATAGGTCCTGATAAAAAGCTGCATTATATTTGCAGGTGTGTCCCCCACCCCACACACACACACCACATACCACATACACACTGATAAGGAGTCTACAGTATCTTGCAAAAGTAATTATATGCCTCACATTTTAGCAACCATAGGAACAATAAAACAAACTTGTAAGTTTGAGTAGTACAGCTTGCATAGCTGTACAGTAATTCCTCATTTATTGCTGTTAATTTGTTTGATTTATGCTCCTGTGTGTTCTGTACAGGGGCAGGCCAACAGGATATTATGTCTGGGATTCAGAGTTGAGTTTTAGTTTGGTTTAGGTTACAACTGCTACAGTTCAAACCGCCGCTTGGCATCTCTGTGTGGAGTTTATGTTCTCCCCGTGTGTGCATGGGTTTTCTCCGGGTACTCCGGTTTCCTCCCACATTCCAAAAACCTTCATGTTAGGTTAATTGGCCACTCTAAATTGTCCATAGGTATGAATGTGAGTGAATGGTCATATGTCTGCCCTGCGATTGACTGGCAACCAGAGTGTAACCCGCCTCTCGCCCAAAGTCAGCTGGGATAGGCTCCAGCCTACCCCCTGACCCTAATGAGGATTAGCAGCATAGAAAATGGATGCATATCGCCGCAATTTTTATTGATTCTGATGAAAATGTGGCTGTCAATTTGCACCTAAGACCTCACCGACCACCACCAAAAATTCATACTTTTGTTTTCCTCCTTTGTCGACTGGAGAGGATGTACAAGGCAAGGACTCTGCTGAGGATACTATAAACTACAACTATTTTGGTGCTTTTCTGAATACATTTCATGAACACAAGATCGCAACTGGTTGCCGATTCCCTCAACCTTAACTTGGATCTGTACAGATTCCTTGAAATCAGTTACATGTGTTGAAAGCTGCTACAAAGCCAAGCTAACCGGCTAATCACTTAAGTTTAAAGCAGTTGCCTAGCAACAATGCCAAAGAAAAGGAAAAAGAAAAGAAAGCCAGCCTCTATTACAATTGTAAAGGCCCTGGATACATGGACTCAAGATCACAAGCGCCAGTCTTGTTGCCAAATGTGGAAGGGGAGAAGGATCACAGCCATGAGTTGAGTACATCAGAAAAACAAGATCATCAACAAAATGTGGTAGAGGAGGACGACTACAGCCATGAGTCGAGTACATCAGGAAAACAAGAGGAAAATTCCTGGGTGACCTGGGTGCAAGACCTTAAGAAGGTAATACAAATGGAGATGCAGGGGACACTGGAATGTACTGCAGCAGAACCAGACCTTAAGCATTTGGAGTCACAGATTCAACATGTACAATCGCAGAATGACAGTCTCATCCTAGGGATGAAAAGATCCTAGGGGTCCATGGTGATGTCATAAACCTTATGGGGGAAAGTAGAGCACTGAGCAAAGAAACTAAAGCTCTAAAAGAAGAAATCGAGAAGTTGCAAGATAAAAATGTTGCGTTATGTGCTGCTCTTGAAGAGATTAAAAACCCTATGGCAGATAATAAAGCACTACACACTGATATCAAGGCTTTGCAGGATAATATAAAGCCACTATTGAAAGAAAATACTGCCTTGCGCACTGCTCTCAAGGAAGCTAAAAACCATATTGAAGAAAATAGAGCATTTATGCAAAGATGTTAGAGTTCTGCAGAATGATAAAGACATTATTGGAAGATAATGCTGCCTTACCTGCTGCCCTCAAAGAGGTTAAAACCCCCAAGGAAGTAAATAATGCATTATGCAACAACACCAATGCTCTACAGGATGATATCAGGGCACTATTGAAGGATAATGCCGCCTGGCACACCATTCTGGTGGAAGAGAAAGAAGCAAAGAATAACATCACTGAGCAAATAAAAATTATAATGGAGGAGATGGATCAGAATTCACGAATGAATGATGTGATTCTCACAGGGCTCAGAATTACACCCGGGTCTAAGGATAGGGAAGCTCATAACAGGAGAACCAGATGGAATGAATGTTCCTTCAGCAAAGCAACAGATTGTCAGCTTCCTACAAAGGAGGTGGATATCGATATAAACACCATTGATACTTGCATCCCACTGTATGGCAGAAACAACACCACACCTGTTGTCAACAAGTTCACCAACAGGGAACTCAAAACTGCACTGCTGAAACAGAGGACGATGTTACGTTTTGGTGTGGATAAGAACCCAAGATGCGAGACAGAGGGGCGTGCAGCAAGTCCAAATAATTTATTCAGGTTTTACACAGGAGAGAAGACAAAAAATAGGGTTTCACTGTGGCTAGAAAAAGGTCCAAACAAAATTTTGTCCTCAAAATAAAAAAACTATGAGTGCTTGTACAACAACAACAACAAAAAGTTGTAAGCCAAAAGAAAACAAGACACGGGGAGAGATCAGAGAAAAGCAAACAGTGATTACTTGCCTACGAGGGTACCGGTAACTACTACAAAGACGTTTGAGCAAGTAATTCCTGGAGAATGTCGGCAAGACGCACAGGCATGTGGAGGGACGACTCTGCACCTTAACTCTGTGGCAGCTGGCATAAATAAGTCTGATTGCCAATCTGTCACAGGTGTGTCTCCTCGACCCGCCTCTACTAATCACTTGGGTAGTCTAGGCATGAGAATAAAAACAGTGAATGCACAGAAAATAGCAATAACTCAAAAACCCAAACAAACACAGAACATAACAGAAGAACTTGAAAGGCACACACGTCTACTTAAATGAGCATCTGACTAAACGCAACGCTGACATTGCCAAGAAAGCACGAGACTTGAGGAAGCAGGGAAAGATAGAAAGTACTTGGAGCACCAACGGAAAGATATACATCAAGCTACATTGAGGTCCATGAGAAGCAGGAATACTGGTTGTCAAAGATTACATGATCTGGCTACATACTAAACATCATATAATCATGACAATAAGGATAAAAGAGGATACAACGTACAAAAACAGTAAGATTACATTCAATAATATGAACATTGATATTAACGTTGAAAGGGCACGTTCAACAAAGTATTAAAATCAGGAACTGAAGTTTCTGATCCTCACGATCCTTCTGACTTTTTGGGTTTCAAGCAGGAGGTGTCAGAAAAGTTACCACAGGGATAACTGGCTTGTGGCGGCCAAGCGTTCATAGCGCCGTCGCTTTTTGATCATACGATGTCGACTCTCCCTATCGTTGTTAAGCACAATTCACCAAGCGTTGGATTGTTCACCCACTAATAGGGAACCTGAGCTGGGTTTAGACCGTCGTGAGACAGGTTAGTTTTACCCTACGGATGTGTTGTTGCAATAGTAATCTTTTTAGTCAATCAATAGTACTATCAAGTGTAATAGTAATTATTTAATGACACTCACAGTACAACACCAAGACAGCAAGATGTTGATCCGGAAATCAACAAGGGAAAAGGGAAGGAAAGATGAGGGAAATTTTTTTTTTTTTCAAGAAAAAAATGATATATGCATGTATGTGCATTTATATAATATATATGTGTATGTATACATATGAATGTATGTGTGTATGCATGTATATACACAGTATGTATGAGTATGTATTAGTAAATCATGTGAGAAGGGGGTAGGATTAAATAAGCTCTGCTTCTTCCTACTCCTTTTTGGACATGTAGAACTGAGAAATGTAACATGAATAATTCTTGTACAATGTATGCATGTTCGAAACAAATTCAACCAAACCCTACACTAGTGTGGGGATCAAGGTGGGTGAACTAGTATTAAAAAAAAGAAATAGTTATAAATTAACATAAAATGTAATGGCTGTAATGCAAGGTATAGAAACTGTCGCAGTATGCAAAAGGCAATATGGTGTAGTTCAAATTCTGTGCAGTCAACCTACCGGACCTTTTCAGAGTCCAACAGTGCCACAGCTGTTGGAAAGAAGTTAATCTTATATTTTCAGTCTAGTGGTTCTGCTTCAGATGTGCCTCTGAATCTTCTATGAAGGAAGAGGGACCAAAAGTGATGCAGGTGTCCCTTTCCCCGCATCTGCTGTTATGTATGTCTGTGGCATCGGGGAGGCTGCTGCCAACAATCTTATGTGCAGCCTTCACTACCATGTGAAGATCTTTCCTCTTTGCAGCAGATCAGCCGGCAGGCAATACAGTGACACAGAAGGATAGAACACTTTCCACCACAAACAGAGGAGAGAACTGAGCATTCAAGTCTTATCTTCCTCAGTCTCGTGTATAAATGCTCGCTGGCCTTTCTAAGCAGACACGAGGTGTTGTTGCTCCAGGTGAGGCGCTCACTTTGGGTGGACGCTGAGGTACTTGAAGCTGGAGACCAGTTTCACAGCTGCTGCTGAAGGGTGCAATGGCTGAGTCTGCTTCTCCTGAAGTCCTCAATCATTTCCTTGATCTTCTTCACATTGATGTGTAGGTTGTTCTCCCTACACCATTCCTACAGATTTTCCGCCTTCTCTCCGTGTATAGACGTGTTGGTAATGCATCCCACCATTGCTGTGTCATCCACAAACTTCTCAATACTTGGGTTGTCTGGCTTGGCAGTTATATGTTGTCAGGGTCAACAGGAGGGGGCTTATCACACAGCCCTGTGAGGAGCCAGTGATGATGGTGATTGAGGAGAATTATTATTATTATTATTATTATTATTATTATTAGAACATTGTAGACTTTTAACAGTCTGTGGTCTGTTAGTTAGGAACTCCAACACCCAGTTGCAGAGTGAGATGCACAGTGTAGAGTTTCCGCATCAAGCTATCCGGTATGATTGCGCAGAAGGTCATGTTGCTTTGCTTGTTCAAGAAACACAAAACGTGTTGCCAAATTGTCCATTTTGAATGAGAAAAGAAAAGTGGAGACTCATCATATGACTGACTTACTGATATACATTCTGTTCTTTTGTTATTTATGCTGACTTACTGTCAACTTAGGCAGTATATACCATAAAATTCAGACTTTAAGATTTTACTTTTACTTTTTCACACACTTTGAACTTTGCAGCTTAAACAATGATGCTGCTAAGTTATGGATAAAAGATCTACAATTGTACAGATTCAGGAAGTAGTAAAGTGAACGCAAATATCATTTTTGACAGTCTTATGCAGCAAATGTGTTTTGCTCTGACAAATCATAAGTAAGTTTGATCCAAGCATAGAATTACTACAACTTCTGCTTGGACCACGAAAGGTGTTGAACTCGGATGAAAAAAACATCTGGTGTAACAAACAGTGTAGGTAAGATTGCAAGGTTTATAGTGTTTTCTATAAATATCTCCATTTCTATGGTCATAATCACATTTTCCTCCAATTCCGTCCGTTTGATGGCAGCCCTGATGTCTTTTAAACCCATCATGGAAGAGATAGAAAAAAAAAGAATTTTGCTACAGCCCACATTTTAAAACTGGATTTATAATGAATATAAATTTTAAAAAGAATAACATTTTAGGGGATTATACATTTTTTTGTGTACAAACCTTAGAGAGTGACTGTGCACCATTCATGCGACAATCTACAAGGCTGCAGCACGTCCAGCAGCACTCAGAGAACAGTACGCGGATTATGGGATAAGTCAGTTGCTTGATCAATGACAAATATGCAGTTTAAGCGTTTTTTTTTATAATGATGACATTGGACCCCATTTTAAAAACATGTTGGCCCAATTCATTGTTGTTCAATTAAAAGATTAGAAAAGGCAATGTAGTGCTAATTGAAACATGCATGTCCTATTGACATTACAAGCTTGGATGGACACATTTCTAATTAATTAATTTGAATAGAAATTAATTCAAGCTTAAACCTGTCATGCAGTGTTTTTATCCCTATTGGTTCCATGAATATCTTACAACAAGCAAATCACGCAAGCATACTAACTCTGAGTATGCTTCTGCGGATCTGGGTGCTTATTGGGCACACTGGGCCAGGAATCCATGACATGGAGAGGGAGAAAGTGTGGGAAGAAGAGTCGTGAGAGGCGAAGGAGGCAGATGGCCCCTTCTAATGTGAGCGCACTGAGACAGGCAGGCGAGGGAAAAGCAGCAAGCTTCTCCACAAGTGACAGCCAGAGAAACTGGTGTCACGATGCACAGCACTAATTTCAGTGCTCGGACTCGGTGCTATAACAGCCTGACTTCCACTTCCACTGTCAACTGAAAGGTTACTTTTGAAAAATGGGGTCCTCACCATGATTTAATTCACTGACTAACCTCCGGGAGAGGCGCATTTCCCGGGGGGAGGTTCTGTGATTTAGACCAAGATTACACCTTGGGTTGGATGTTCTCTCTTTCTCTTTCCTCACATTAACGCAGGAACACTGTCGTGAGTGCACCAAACATGTACCCAATTTTATTGCTTCCTGTAATGAATTACCAACACAAACAGGTGGTGAAAGAATTCAGTCCATACAGCAAATACAGAAGGAAAAAACAAACACAACAGTGGTTTCCATATGCCATGTGTATAACTGCCATAATTCAATACATCCGCCACGAGATAAACTACGGTTTCTTATGAGAGGCCAGGGCTTTTGTTTCCAGCATTCAATAACATGTCTGCTCAATACAGCCTTCTTCAAGTCAATTACAGAGCTGGCACGCTGTACTCCTTTAAAGAACAACAGGCGAAAGAACAATAAAAAGTCAACCTTCAGGACAAGAGGCAATAGGCTTTGCTTTTTAGGCTGACGCTGGTCACAATGGGATCTGTCTGTCAAATTAATTAACCTGGAAACCCTTTTAATTCCCAGACTCAAATGAAAGGGCAGTCGAATCCACAGGAACAAAATAACTCCACAGCAGAAGGTAATTGAATGTCGAGTTGATTTGTACGAAAGCATACACACTGCCAGCCTTCTTGGAGTCATGCATATTCTGGGTGGTGTGGGGTGAGATGTTAACGTTCGATCAATGCAGGGGCAATGTTAGATTAGCAACATGAAGGTCAGCAAGTCGAAGGACCACTGCGTCTCATTTTGCACCATCTGCTCTCAAACATTAAAATAAATTAGGCTACGTTTTTATTCATCTCTGTCAGCAGGTTTGGTGTCTGTGAGGGGTTAAAGAAAAGTTAAAAAATATTTTAAAATGTGTCTGCTCTGTGGAATGCCCATATGCCGCGTTGTTCATTCCGAAGACAAAGCAGGTCCACTGCTGCTTGGACGCTCCGTGCTCTCAATTATGGCCGTAATCCATCTGTCATACCTGCTTCATTCTAATTATGTTTCTGTGGACTCAATATCCATTGACACACTGAAATGTGAAAGACAGAATAATAATGTGCAAGTGGCCAGTGGAATACAAAAATGCACAAGAGGTTTCATCTAACGCATTACATGACAACAAGTCTAGGTGGTTAAACAGATACAGTCACAGCAGACAAAAAAAACAATTTTTTTTTTCACACATGTACAACTTTCTGATGGGGCACCTGCTGGATAATGATCAGCAGTATTATATGTGGCAGATTTGGACAAACGGGTCCCAACCCTCCGCCCACACAGTTGTGGAATCTTGCAGAGCACCATTAGTAGGTGACTAAGCCTTCATTTTGATGGCCAAACTCAGGCTCCGCTGGCCTTACATGATAAATGGACACAGCCGTGTTAGTTAGCTGGAGCAGCCACAAATATGACAGTGATCACAAATGCCTCTCACCTTGTGCTGGTTAATTTACTGGCTCTTTTCAGTGTCTCCACGCCACATTGTGATGGCCGACGTGTTATCTATAGCCTGTGTGAATGACTCATAACACTGACAGTGCGGGTGTGCTTGTGTGTGTGCTGAGATGACTGGACATGGTCTAACAAGCACATTGAAATAAATCCAATGAAAACATTACTATAACTAGCAACATAATCATCACTTTAACACAGTAGCATGAAAATATCTCTTATAGGTCAAGGAACCATACAAGCAGAGCTGACAAACTACAGACCGTGGGCCTTTTCCAACCTGTTAAGCTTTTTAACGACAACGACAACGTTCCTAAATCATAAAAAAAAAAAAACTGTAACAACAAAACTCTAGCCCCCAGTGGATTTGGAATGCTAGTTTCAAATTATTGTAAATCTTAAACTGATTAAATTATCAGAGATGTGTGGTGAAGGTTCCTTTGGAGTAAAATGTATTTATTCATTCAACAGAGCAAATATGTTGAATGAATTTGATTTGCTGCTAGATAGTGTTAGCAGAAAGCCCAAAAAACTAAAATCTGGATGCAGTGGTGGAAGCAGGGTATTATGTGATCTCCTGATGGCATGCCACTGGAAATTATTTAATTTTGGGGTGATATACTGGGCGTTATGGTAATCATAAGGATTGCATCACAGCGTGAGCTACAGAAAGACAAGGTAATGGTACAAACCAGAGCAGCAAGGTTGAATATTATGACAGAGAGAGACAAATTTCTGCAGAATAGTGATATTTGATTAGATATCTGGGTCATTTTTTTGCAGTCTGCTTTCATGTTACGCAGTGTTTGTCACAGTGTTACTGTGTTTTTGCATGCAAAACATGTCGAGGAGGTCCTTGGGGAAGTAAACAAGAAACTTTCATATACTCGACATTCAGTGTTTCATAGTTCAATTTGTAAATCCCACATTCTTTATTCATGTACCTTCTGGGTGTTTTATTCAGTAAAAATTCACTTCTGTTTTTTGAGGTGATCTGTCATAACATTTTTATAATTTTATCATTCATTGCTGTGTTAATTTTTTATTATTATCATGCGACATACTTTAATTCCTTGAATTTCAATGTACCTGGTACAATGACAATAACAACATTTAATTTTATTCTATCTACTCATGCCTTGGTTCCCAAATTGGGGTATGCGTACCACCAGGGGTGCACCAATTGTCATAGAGGGTGGGTGAACAAAAAAGAAAAAAAATCAGCGCCTAAAACTCACAATCAAAAGTGTGCCTGAACGCCACTTAGTGCACAGTCAGCACAGAAGGAAGGAGTTATATGAATAATTAAGTAGGTTTGATGACTAAATTGTGCTTAAAGAGTGTTTAATCTTGAATACTTTATTTATATTGGCATTCCTGAGCCCGCATTGTGAAAACGGGTCAGTGGATGTTAGACAGGCCTATATATTATATTTGTGCTATTTATTAATGGCTCAGTATAAGATCAAAATGTAATTCAAGCAAAAGATACAACACATAAATTTAATCCTGTAAAGAATAGTGGGCCGAAATTGTTCCACAGCGCTGTAAGATACCCATTGCAAGTTTAGTTTTCTCAGAGTGGCCCAACCAGTTATTAGGTCTAAAAAAAACCAAGAAATTAAGATGGAGGCAAAACGTTCACACCACTATGTGTGTAGAGAGAGAGAGAGAGAAGAGATAAAGAAAAAAGGAGCAATAGCACAATACTGGCATACATACACACTCTGATCAAAATTTTAAGACCTGTTAAAAAATGCACAAATTTACATTTTGCACTGTACGATCAGGATCCTAAGGGCGTTCTAAGTGGAGCTTCAAAATGCAAAAAAAAAGAAAGGGGGAGGAAACAATTTATTGCAAACGTCATACTGAAATAAACTGTGTGCTCAGAAATGAGTATTTGCGCCATTTTTGTTAATCTCCTCAAATTTGCCCAAAATTGGTTGCCCGATGCCAGTGTTTCCAGGAGGCTAATGGAAATGTTGCTCCAGATGGTAAAGTTGGCTTCACGGAGTGCATCCACTGTCTGTAACCGATCGTCCCTTGCCGTTCATCCCCAAATATTCTCAGCTGGATTTAGATCAGGGAACGCACAGGATGGTCCCATAGCGTGAACTTAATGCTCTGGATGAAGTCCTTTGTCAGGTAGGCATTGTGAACTGCAGTGTTGTCCTGTTGAGAAACCCAGTCATTCACAGACAGACAAGGACTTTCAGTCACGAGGGATGCCCCCTGGAACATCTCCACATAGTCAGCTGCCGTTTTGATGCCCCTGAACAACCTGAAGCTCCATTGGTCCATTAAATCATGATGGTGCCCCCTCCACTGTGCCATGTTGAAAACATCTCAGAAGGGATCTTTGTGTCATGGCAGTAACAATGGAAGCCGTGAAGGTTGCATTTTTTTTCCCATCGGTGATCAAACTTTCTTCCATATTTTATATTGTCTCGTGTATGTTGCTTTTTCCGGAAGTATTTCAACAAGTTAAACAATTGTCTGTAGGATTCTAATGTAGCACTAAAATAAAATTGTGAGTAAGACGGAAGTCATTGTTTCTTTGACTGTTACTTTCTGTGTGGCACTAATACTCCTTTGTACTTCGTGTAGCATAGCATCAATAGATACGAAAAAATGCTAGTGATGAAAGTTAGAAAATAATATTATCGACCCCACAGTTAGCAAGCTCAGAGACCAATAAAAAGTCCTACAGTGCATTAATTGAAATTTCTTAGATAATTGTCACACTGAGTATGTTTCTTCCTTTAACTCATCTAGCAATTACATAAGATAACTCTTGCAGATAAACGTCACAGTGCATTCAAACACATGGAATAGTCTTCTTTGGAACGCATTACAAATAATCGATAAACAACATCCAAAGAATTACAAAAAGTTTGTGTAACACTATTACCCAGACCAAGCATCACATGCTTGTGTCCCTTGCAAAAAAGTAAACATTCCCTCAGTCAAAGGGGGTGTAGTATCCAATATAATAACATGTAGAATGTAGAATATATTTGTGTTTTTTTCTCCGCATGTATTTTAGGTATGTGAGGCTCTACTGAGAAAGGTTAACCACCAGTTGAGCAGTAGAACATGATAGTATATCAGTTGGATGGTTTGGACAGAATAGTAAATTTGCGTAATAAAGCTTCACACACACTCGGAACGTCATCTGGGGAGTATCTGGGGAGAGGGTCACACCAGACCTCCTTTTCTGACATAAATTTGGGTTTCCAGAGATTTCCAGAGATTTAAAATGTGGAAGAAGGCCCATAGTCCAAACATAGGTAGACTGGTTGGAGCCAGTCCATAATGATGACAGTCGTTAATCAACATTAAAGTAACATGTGGCCTGACCATCGAAGGATTGAGGCCGACTTTAAGGCGGTACTGCAGGTTGACGTAATGATTTACAAACCCTATAAGTTGGACTGCTGATCCAACTCTAATTGGAAGTGCTTCCAATCTGGCCTAACCTTCTAACAGGATGCTGCACACCTGTACTGATGCCCACTGCGTAATTTCATAAAGTTCTCTGTGTTCAACGAGTGACATCCACAAAGTTTCTTCTTCACCATCACCCCACCACCTTCTTTCCGAGAGAAGATCGGCTGCGGGTACACATCAGGGGCTTTTGCAAACTCAAAAAGACTTGTGTGCGGAATGAGTTTGTAACGGGAGGTCAAAAACTCTGAAGAAAGAATGCTGACAAACAAATAAAGCATTTCCAAAGTAGTGTACTGTGGACCAAGCCAGACACAGACCCTGCTCCATTTACTGATGCAGGGCTGTACAAAAACATTGGCTATTTTTCAGCATGTGGAAAATGGACAGCTAATGAAACCTTTTTTTTTCCTTTTCTGTGGTACCTTATCTCTTTGTGTGTGCTTATTTCATAACTCTCCTTGAGACTTGCCAGGCAGCCTTAGTTTGTTTTTTCTTAATGAATATGCTTTCACTTTTTTACTTGATGTAAAAATGTGAAAAAAGATGTCTTCTAATTCTGTGTTGACATGCGAACAACAATCCTTCTACTGGTCCTTTGCAGACGTCTTTCTAGTGTACATATGCAGCTGCTGATGAGGACTGCAGTGTAGAGCAGGCCTTTTTCATTAAAGTTAAGTACCCTTGCAGTCTTTACCAAACTTTGAATAGGTTACATTAGGTATACACGCACATGCACACACTCTCACACACAATAACAAATGCAAACATTTGGAACAAGGATTTACTCTGTCCATTGCTTTGCTGCTGCTCAATTCATCATGGGAATGAATCTCAGACCCAATAGGAGCAAATTTAAAACATCACACATAGCAAACACCTGAAACCGTAAAATAAATCACTTCATCATGACTAGAAGCCATTTCAAGTCAAAGTCTCCACACTATACCACCTGCTTTAACCTAAAGCCGTATGAAATTATAAAAGTGAAATGGTGCCCTATTTTGACCAAGCCTGAGGACTGTGCAGTGTGACAGTAATCCCATGGGTTTATCTGTCCAAGGAGCGCAATGTTCCACGGTTCCCCACTATGTCTCCTAGCTTTCTGCCTCCCTCTGGACCCCTAATGGCCCAGCGATCCCACAGGAGTCCTGTGGAAACCACGGGTCACTGAAGTCGCCTTTTCCCCAGGGCAGCTCCATTGCAGGCACACTGGGTGCCTTTTTGGCCATCCCAGCTGATCTCTTGAATTCAGAGAAAATGAGAAAATGTTCATATTCATTCACAGCTACTTACTGGGCTTCAATTGTCATGGCTTGTTGTAAATACAATAAGGAGATGATGGTCGTCACAGTCAAGTCAGTGAGCCTATCCCCAAGTGACATCTCGTGCTGAGGAATTGTGGCTGGGAGTAACAGGGAAGGCACTGTATTTACACAGTTTGGAAGGAGCAATGACTGTGTATTGTAGCAGTTAATGGGGTTCTGACAGTGCTGAGTGAAAGTGAGTGTTGTCAACACACAGCACAGCACAATGCACAGTAGAATGAGAGGTTTTATGGTTGCTCAGGGATTGATAAAGCCCAGCTCATTTTCTGCATATCACATTTTGTTGCATGGTTTCAGACACATTCTCATATTTCAAATACAGAGGTGGTAATGGCCGTTTTATATCCTTCCCACACCTTTCAGCTCACTTAAGCTCCCCCATGTCATGAAGCCATTTTCCCCTCTTTTTGGAATGTCTCACTTTTTGTTTTAAAGCTGAAGATGAAATCTAACAATCCAAGGCCATGGGAGAAAGACATCAGGACTGAAGGGTGTTTAAATCGGAGTTCCTACAGCCTCCGAGAATGAAAGAAACAGAAAAATGAAATGGAACTGGAAATGGTAGCAATCCAATTTTTTTCCAGGGAACTGGGACAAACCTTTTGGTTTTTATGCTTCTCAGTTGCGGAGGGATTATCTTCAACAATTTCATCAATATGGTAAAGAATTACCTGTTACGTTTTTGTCTCGGCATTGTGGTGGTGCTGACCCCGAGGATGGGGAGAGCAGAACTCACAGCGGGTAAGCGAAATGTCTTTAATGTAATTTCCTGCAACACAGCGACAGCAGACAACAAGCACAAAGCAACGCAAAGAAACTCAAATAAAACGACGGCCATGACAAGAACACAGCTGAACTAAATAGAAATGAACTCAAATTAGCGACAGGTGTCACAAACAAATGAAAACGAGAAGATCTATCAAAATAAAAGTGCAGAAACAGGAACTGAGGTATGAAAGAGAACAAAGGTGAAACTGTCACGCAAACTATTACACAGATCGTGACATTATCCAGGTTTTGTGGAGTTGCAAAACTATTTAATTTTTTTTTTAATTATTCCTGAGACTTTTTTAAAAATCTCAAGCCTGCAAATAAGTCACATTCAAACTGTAAAAAATGGCTTTTGATAAGCATCACTTAACTAGTTTGCCAAAAGACTAAGCTTAGCTATGTGGGAGAACGTAGCCTCCCGCTACATATGCTTACTTGCCGCCTCTCCTTGAATTATTGCCCCTGAATTAAGTTACTGGCGGAACCGTAATTGAACTTTATTTGCATGAAAGCAGATGATTAGCAGAGGTGCAACCACTACTGATGAATCAGTAAACTCTTGGATGCACGGACCACAAAGAGAGTGACTGAAAAACCTCAAAACCTGTCAAAAGTCAGTCACAACATAAGCTGCAGTACAATCATAACTTATGAAGTCAATACTACTTTTACTGTTCTTCCCCTGACCAGTGATCTCCTAGTCGTAGTACAGAAATTGCACAGGCATACGATGTTGTCTTGTTGCACAAATTTTCTTGGCCCCAACTGTGCTGAGAGCATGGCCACACTGCAGGTGGTGCAGACACACTGAAAGTGTCAGGCTCAGCCTGTAACACTACTCTTGGAGCATGCTCATGTTTAGCAGGCAGTATCAGAAAATATTGCCCTGACAGCATTGCTAATATCATTGCTAATAGCAGAATATCTTCCGTTTCAAGAATTTGGACTGTTCGATTTATTTATTTATTTATTATTTGGACTGTTTTCAGAACCATCAACCCAACTGTATAGAGTACTGTTGTACTGATATATTTCCGATGAAATGACTTTAATACATAAAAAGATAGTTTGCCAGATTATGTCTGAACCTGAGTAAAACTAAAATAATGTTTTTTGGTAATAGCACATGCATATTGACAGGGTGAACGAAAAGAAAAATGATGAAATGAGCGGAAAATCCCATATTAAAAATATACAACAAAACCACTCTGTTGTTTACTGGTATCTTATCTGAATTATTGTATGGCGATACATGGATTTGCAAAACTAAACTCCGACTGTAACACGTTGTTTTCATGTATCCTGTTTGTATGTTATTTCAGAATTGATAAAGTGTACATGTTGAATACATGTTCAATACGGAAGTGCAGAAATGTATTGGCAATGTTATGTGTAATGGAAGCTTTTCTTTTACCTGCTCCTTTTTGGGCATGCAGAATTGTAATTGGAAACATGTGATGTATGTGACGTATTCCAGTGTAACCTGTATGCATGTTCAAAAGAAATTAAACCATCAGCCGTCAGCAATCTCGAAATGGCAGCCCTCGATCCTGACACGGACTTGGAGATGGCTCTTTACAGGCCCTTGACCAATTAAATTGAATGGGAAATATACTGTAATAATAAAATAAAATCATGCCCGTGGACCAATCGCAGCGGCAATTGGCGGGCATTATCACTTCAGTTATCACGGTTACATGACAGAAAATGGGGTGAAAAGTTCCCAGTATAAGTATAAGGTGATAGTAACAAACATAGAATTGACACTCAACAGATCGAAGTAATATGACCTTGGATGTACACAATATTTCACGACTCTTCTTGCTTGTATTTTGTAAACATCAACTGTTTGTAATGTTTCTTGAAACCACTCATTGTAGAGCATTGTTTTACTTCTTTACTTAATCCATTCCACAGTTTGATATCATGCTTTTCGTACATGTACTGTATAAAAATGGGTCAACCAGTTTAAAATTCAAGGATTTTAAACCCTAAAACTCGACTGTACTGTGACAATAATAACAGAGTCTGCAGCTGGATGTGTTTTAAAAAAAACATTGCTTCACCTTAAAGTTGAACTTAATTTGCATGAAAGTGTATCATTAGAATGTAGGTCTCCAACCCTTAAAAAAAATTAATTAACGCACACTGATGCACCGACAAAAGTGAATTGATTTACCACTAATGGCAAAAAATGGAGATAACTGGACCTTATAGGTAGAAGACCAGATGGAATGGGTCAGACTCCTTTTATGCTGGGGCATAAACCATTAAGACCATCCTGACTGCCTCTCAAGGTCATCAGAATAAATAATAGACCATTGTACCCAACTTTTTGGGACCGTTTTCGTTTTGAAATGTCCAACAATAACATAAAACCCCAGATTAGCTAAAGTAGCAATAACACATTATGCATAATCTATGTGCAGTAACTGTATTGTAATTGACAGACACAATGATTGTTATACAATATGCATTGTTATCACAAGGGCTGAGCTGCAAGTTACCAAGACAAGTGGACAGTTTCACTTTTGGACTTTGTCATTAAAAAAAGCATCAAAAGAATGTAAGCACATATTTCCAAATAGGCCTCACATTGATAGACTTTATATATTTAGAGTATGAAGTAGAAAACTGTGTCTTCCTTGTAAATTACCAATAAGAAATGACATTTTTGCTTATGTTATTTAAATGCAAAGAGAAACATGTCCTGCGACAGCTTAGAGATGCTTTATTAATTTTAATTAACTCACAATAATAATTGTGTTAATCCTATTCAATTAGAATATTTATCTACTGAAATAATTTCTCCACCACAGGTCTAATAATGGCTCATTTTATCCTATTTCATTCTAGTAAGCTATAATAAACAAGAACTGGGCATAATGGATTTCAGTGGCAGGAACGAGTCATGTGTTAGTTTGTTGCCTAAAAGGGCTGACAAAACTGAAAAGTTACTATGTTAGGAGTAGGCTCTGGTTACAGTATGCAGCCCCTTGAGTTGGATACTTTGGCAGTGGATCCCCCGGAGTGAAATACCAGGGCCTCACCCTGTAGCTAGGCCCGGGGGATGGTCTTTGTGCTTGGCCCGGCCAGGCCACAAGGAATCCCCCCTGTAGACACCACCATCTGCGGGGACAAGCATAATGGTCCCCAGTGTTTTGGGTGGCGGTTGAGGGTGGGCACCTGGGGGACCTGGTGTTCGGCATCTAAATCTGGTTCTTGCAACATGGAATGTAACTTCTCTGATGGAAAAGGAGCACGGATTTGTGCGAGAGGTTGAAACATTCCATCTAGATATAGTCGGACTTATTTCGACCCACAGTTTGGGTTCTGGAACCAAACTCCTATAGAGGGCCTGGACATTGTTCTACTCTGGAAATGCTGCAGGGAAGAGGGGGTGAGCTGATGTGGGCTCAGTAATAGCCCCCCGACTTGGTGCTTCTATGTTGGAGTCATTCCCGGTGAACGAGAGGGTAATTTCTCTACATTCGGTCCTTGTACAGCCGTCCAAGGAACCTGGTTCGCATTGCCTGTTTCCGGTGAATGTTGTCCTCCGTCAAAGCATCCCTTTGTCACCGTTTTTGTTCATAACTTTTTGGACAGAATTTTTACAGGCAGCCAAGGCGTCAAGGGAGTCCAGTTCGGTGGCCTTAAGATCTCATCTCTGCTATTCACAGATGATGTTGTCCTGCTGGCCCCATCAGGCTGTGACCTTCAGCGTTTGCTGGGGCAATTTGCAGCTGAATGTGAAGCTTCTGAGATGATATTCAGCGCCTCCAAATCGGTGGCCATGGTTCTCCGTCAGAAAAGGGTGGATTGCACCCTCCAGGTTGGGAGCGAGGTCCTGCCCCTGGTATTTATATTAGACTGGGTTCAAAGAGATGGCAAAGCAAAGCGTATTTCACATTGTTGCTTTCTTTATTCTCAATCTCAGAGAAAACAAATCATGGAATTATCTCATACAATTAATAACTAAAATGTTGTACAAAACCCTTAGTTTATCGTTTCGCTTTTCATGTTGTCTT
The DNA here is from genome assembly GCA_024372805.1 of Oostethus manadensis. Lineage (NCBI taxonomy): Eukaryota > Metazoa > Chordata > Actinopteri > Syngnathiformes > Syngnathidae > Oostethus > Oostethus manadensis. The sequence continues at coordinate 5,617,355 of QODF01000093.1, read as the reverse complement.
GTTTACCATTTATTTGTTAATTGGGTATACTTTAACATCCTTATTTATTTTATGTTTTTCAGCAGCCAGTTGTGGCACTGTTTCATCTTGGAAATGTACTTAAAATTGGTGCCATATTTGTTGTATAATTTTTTGTTTAGGCCGCACGGTAGTCGAGTGGGTAGCACATTGGCCTCACAGTCAGGAGGTTCAGGGTTCGAATCTCCATAGGGCATCTCTGTGTGGAGTTTGCATGTTCTCCCCGTGCGTGTGTGGGTTTTCTCCGGGTACTCCGGTTTTCTCCCACATTCCAAAAACATGGATGTTAGGTTAATTGGTGACTCTAAATTGTCCATAGGTATGAATGTGAGTGTGAATGTTTGTATGTCTATACGTGCCCTGCCATTGGCTGGCGACCAGTCCAGGGTGTACCCCCGCCTCCCGCCCAAGGCAGCTGGGATAGGCTCCAGCACACCCACGACCCTAATGAGGATAAGCGGCAACTGAAAAAAACAAAAATATTTCAGTCCCTGCAGCAAAACTTGGGAAAACTTGGCGTAACGCTTCCTATATGCAGTAAGTCTGTCCGTGAAGATGAAAACACTCCAATACTACATGCATGATTACACCACATATTCACTCCACACTTTTCACTCCGAAAACTGGCTTGCTACTTTGGCTTTGCAGCATGTTTTACAGAGCAGCCCTTTTTCTCATTTGAAAAAGAAAAAACTCTCACCCATATTCACCTCACCTAGATTCACCTCTTATTCTGTTTGCGCTTACTATGATAGACAGCCCATCTAGGGCTGTCAAATCATTACAAAAACCAATGATTTGATGACCAAAAATTTAATCAAGTGAAGCGCAGTTTTCAAATTACTTCATCATGATGAATCACCATTTGCAACTGCATTTGAAATATGTAATTTTTCCTGTATTTTATGAACAAAACGATAAATGACAGTACACGTTTTTTTACTGAGCACTAACTTTACCAGCACTGGGGATCACCTATGGAAGCTAGTTACTAATGTTGCAAGTCAGTTGTAGAAATGAGAATCAGGCATATTGGTGAGGGATAAGTGGGTGTTTTGCTCCATTACTAATGGTGCCGTGGCAAACAACTCTGCTTCATAACCCACCTCATGTGTAGAAGAGATATACTGTATTTGCGATGTCTTGAGTATCCCTGAATGCATCACACATTCTTGTAATGAGAATGAGGAAGCTGTTCCCAGGATGAACACATTATAGACATGCGAGTTGGAGATACATACAGTATGTGGTGTTAGAAATTGCACTGCTGCTGATGTGTTCAGGGCAGAATGAAGAAAAGAGCTGCAGCCTCTGTGTGACTGTGTGTGGACAAAACACTGTGCTCCATCTGCTGCCATAACAGAGAGGCATACTTGCTCTGGTGCGGATGCGTTAATTACGCTAACCATTTTAACGTAATTAATGAAACAAGTTAGTTACTGCCGTTACTGATTTATTTTTGACGCGACGCATTTATTCTCTAATTAAATACAGGTGGTCAACATAGTGACGTTTTCTGTTACACACATCATTTTTTAATACTTTATTGACACAAATTAGAATGTTTTTGTATCTAAATAGGCTATTTATAACAAAAACAAAGACATTCTTTGTGAAAATATATGATCTTTTTTAACATTTGCGTAAGTAAAAATCGCTGAGATTGTAAAGGTTGGTGCAATTTGCAAAATTCATGTACAACAACTACACATTTCCTTTGTGTCCAGACTTTGAGGACACCCTGCATTACTCACCAAGAATCAGCTGGCAGGAGTTATGGTATGTTTTTACAATTTTGAACAGGAAGAGGTCTAGCCTAAAGCCTCAGGCTCAAACATACTGCTATTGCTTACTCTGCACTCAGACAGGCGTGCAATTGCTCTATGTTGGATACCCTTCAAAAGCAGTTTTTCCTTTGATAGATGAGTTGTCATCTATCATCTAAAAAATATCAACTGAGAAATGCAACTTATAGACCATAGACAGTTAATATCTATAGATGTTGTTGACCAGCAGAAATGAATAAAAATGCATGTTCAACAAAAATATAAACTCAGCACTTTTGTTTTCTGGCTACAGCTTTGGCAAACATTCCACAGTCAGTATGCTTATTGCACGCTCCATTAACACCAGCCATGTGGCTGTTTGCTGTGTGATAAAACTGCACATTTTGGAGTGGACTTTTTAATGTTTGCTGTCGTATCAATCACTCTGTCTAATCAGCATCTTGATATGCCATACTTGTGAGATGGATGGATTGTCTCAGCAAAGGAAAAGTGCTCACTAACACAGATTTGTGAACAATATTTGAGCTAAATAGGTCTTTTGTGATTATAGAAGTTTTAGATTGCTGAGTTCAGTTCATAAAAGATTGGATCAAAAGCAAGTGTTTTTATATTTTTTTTGTGTTATGTTGCTTTAAAGAGCCCGCACGGTGGTCGAGTGGGTAGCACGTTGGCCTGTGTGGAGTTTGCACGTTCTCCCCGTGCTTGCGTGGGTTTTCTCCGGGTACTCCGGTTTCCTCTCACATTCCAAAAACATGCATGTTAGCTTAATTGGGGACTCTAAATTGTCCATCAGTATGAATATGAGTGTTTGTCTATATGTGCCCTGCAATTGACTGGCGACCAGTCCAGGGTGTACCCCGCCTCTCGCCCAAAGTCAGCTGGGATAGGCTCCAGCATACCCGCGACCCTAAAAAGGATAAGTGGTATAGAAAATGAATTAAAGCAGGGATGGTCAAAAGTGCGGGCCTGGGGCCATTTGTGACCGGTGGCAGTTTTTTTATTGGGCCGTGGCACATTGTAAAGAAAAAAAACAGCAAAAAGGGAAAAATCCATAGTGATTTCACAATGATAAAATCCAAATATTAAGAGAAAAGAATCATGAGAAAAAGTCCTAATTTTACTAGGGTACCATTGTAGTATTATGAGGAAAAAATAAAAACAAATAAAAGTTGAAATATTGAACAAAAGATACTATGCATGAGAAAAAAACTTCAGGTTGGGGAAAAGTTATAATACTATAAGAATAAGGTCAAAATATTCATAATATTATGTTTAGAACATTTAAAAGAAGAAAGTTTAAATATTTGGAAAACAGTAAAAATGAGAAAAAGGATCTAACTAATAATATGCTTTTTCGCCTATTTCACAAAGCTTAGACGCAGTTTTTTCTTGAAAAATACATAGCTTTTTAGCATATCTACATGTATTGGTATACAAAATGCCAAAGTGACCCTTTCATTTTTCAGCATGTTGTCCTAGGTGGAGAAGGTGTGGACACCCCTGCTTTAAAGGCAGCAAAAGTGGTCCAAACTAAGGTTTGAGTCTGTCTTCAATATTTGACACTACAGTAAGTCAAGTCAGTAGGTGAGGTGGATTAGTCTTAACTATTTTTATGGCCTTATAAAGCATCGGACAAAATAAATACAAAGGGTACAAGGAATTATTTATCCCACATTCCATCACCAGGGCTAATACACTCAATCTTCCTAATTACCATATGCAGCGGCAAAGGCAACATAATTAATGGCAATCAATCACACATTTGCAAAGAGGGGAAGCTCAATCAACGATGAGAAAAACAAAAAAGGTGAAGCTACCTTTAAACGAAAGCAATCTACAGATAATCAGGGTGTGTAATGTATCTTCATGCACCATTCAGCAGATAGATGTATAGATACTTTATTTAACTCCGAGATAAATTTAGGTTTCCAGCAGCTCTCCAAGAATGCCATGTTGTAAACTTAATCACTTGATCACAGAGTAACACAAATATTGGAAATAGAATAGAATAGGAAGATAATCAGAATCAGCCGTGACATTTAATTGAAAGTTGTCAACAGGAGCAGAAGCAATCGCAGTCTAACATTATGAGTCATATAATTTTTGACAGCCTCGTTGCAGAATTTTAATTAGAGCAATGCCAAATGCCCACACATTACACCTTCTACGGCCACCTAAGTAATAGTATTGATTAACACCCTGCAGATCTTTTCATATAATGTCCAAAGTGATGTTGATATTGAATGCTAATTTCAAGCATGGTTTCAATCAAAATGGAGCAGAGTGCTCAGTGCTCCACAAATAGATTTTTTCTGCTCCAGTTGCACAGATCGATATTTTTCCTGCATTGTCTGGAGATCTGTGAATGAGGAAAGCCAACACTCCAAACATAATCACATCAAAATGACTGTTGCATGAAAAATGATATGCCTGCCACTTTTCTTCACAGGACCCCTTTACAATAACTAGCACTCCATCACACTGTTATAAATCACAGCACCACGCTCAAGCAAAAAGAATAAAAGGCATGCATTCTTTTTAAGTGGGGGCTTACAATTGAACCTCAGGCACTCCAGTCCATAAATCGCAACATCAATTATTAACCCAAATCTGTTTTAATGTGCCAAAAGAACCGCCAGCGGGCAGGCTAATGCAACTAGCAGGAAACAAGAAGAACAGATAAAATGAGTCAGACCCTTTTTACATTGGAGCTGGTGGAGAGTGCAGGAAGGCATCAAAGATAACACCATGCTGACAGCCACTCTGGGTCGTCAGGAGCCATATCAGTGCCTGAATAATAGAAAATTCCATTCATTTGAGAGTGGAAATACACCTCTATATTGAGTCATGAGGGCATAATTAGAAGCTTGAGAGACATGGCAAGTCACTAGGGATACAGCAGCACCAGGAAAGCGCAGGATCTCGTGTTCAGTGTCATGATGGCTTAAAAAAATGTGTCAAAGTTCATAAGGTGAAGCGAGGGATTTGAAAATGCGAGTAGCAAAACTTAGCAAACAAGAATACACAACAAACTCCATCTCAGCACAGCTGCAAAGATATCCGTACATCAAGATCACAGACTGCATCCAAGTAAACAGAAAGTCATTCCCCTCAGTGTCAACCATCGCCATGCAGCAGATGTGTTTCAGTGTATTATCAACTTGTATCTTTGTAAATATAAACTTGCACGAAGCTGGAATAAGAATACTAAACATCCCAATAATATGATCTGTCAAATCTGACTGTCTGTCTTTGTTTGAGAGGGAAATCCAAGTGAATGCCATCTTGTAGCAATGGTCTTATACTATCCTGACACACACAAAGATGAAGATACAAACAAACAAACGGAAATCATTTTTTAAAAGAACACATTGTGCAAACAAACCGACAGAGGTGGGAGTGAGCCACTCACAAGTAAGCACCAAGTCCTTACCTTCAAGTTACAAGCAAGTTTGAGTCAATCTTTATGAGAACCAAGCAAGTCAAGTCGAGTCTGCAAATTGTGTCAAATCATACATGTTTTAAATAGGCCAGTTTTACAGATTCAACGTTTAGAAATAAGTACTACAAATACAAACAACTTGTAAGGCCAAAGAGAGCTGAGTTACAAAAAAAACAATAAATACAGTAAATGAAATAATAAATACAATTGTTTGTCCTGATTATTTAAGATTTCAAGATTAAAGGTTGTAATATGAAGATATTTAAAGTCGTAACTTTACGAGATTTAAAGCGGAAATTTTACGTGTCATTGGCACTGTTTGGAAATAAGGTATATAAACATTCCATTTTCTTCCATTTATCCGGGTCCTGGTCGCGGGGGCAGCAGTTTCAGTAGGGAAGTCCAGACTTCCTGGTCCTTCCAGCTCCACCGGGAAAACACCAAGGCGTTCCCAGGCCAGCTGTGAGACATAGTACCTTCAGCGTGTCCTAGGTCTTGCCCGGGGCCTTCTCCCGACTGGGCATGCCCGAAACACCTCACCAGGGAGAACGTAGATTGATTGGTAAACAGAGAGCTTTGCCTTCCAGCTCAGCTTTCTCTTCACCAAGACGGTCCGGTACAGCGACCGCATTACTGCGGATGCTGCACCGATCCGTCTGTCGATCTCACGCTCCAACTTTCCCTCACTCGTGAACAAGAACCCGAGATACTTGAACTCCTCCACCTGAGGCAAGACCTCACTCCCAACCTGGAGGGTACAGTCCACCCTTTTCCTACTGAGAACTTTGGCCTCTTATTTGGAGGTGCTGAGTCTCATCCCAGAAGCTTCACACTCAGCTGCAAACTTCTCCTGTAAACGCTGAAGGTCACAGCCTGATGAGGCCATAAGGACCACATCGTCTGCAAATAGCAGAGACGAGGTCCTAAGGTCACCAAGCTGGACTCCCTCAACACCTTGACTGCGCCTAAAAATTCTATCCATGAAGATTATGAACAGAATCGGTGACAAAGGGCAGCCTTGGCGGAGGCCAACGTTCACGGGAAACAAGCTCGACTTACTTCTGGTAATGCAAACCAGGCTCCTGCTTCGATTGTACAAGGACTGAATGGCACGTGGTAGAGGGCCACCAATCCCGTACTCCCTTTTCCAAGTCTACAAAGCACATGTAGACCGGTTGGGAAAACTCCCACATACCCTCCAGTACCCTTGCAAGGGTGTAGAGCTGGTCCAGTGTTCCGCAACCGGGACAAAAACCACATGGCAGCTCCTGTAACCGAGGTTCGACTAACGGTCGTATCATTCTCTCCACCACCCTGGAGTAGACTTTCACAGGGAGGGTGAGGAGTGTGATCCCCCTATGGTTGAAACACACCCTACGGTCACCCTTTTTAAAAATGGGGACCACCACCCCAGTCTGCCAGTCCCGAGGTACTGTTTCCGACTTCCATGCGATGTTGTAGAGGCGTGTCAACCAACACAGTCCCCCAACGTCCAGAGCCTTGAGGAATTCCGGGCAGAACTCGTCTACCCCCGGAGCCTTGCCACTGGGGAATGATTTAACTACCCCAATTACCTCGGCCACGGTGATGGAACTGTCCACGTACGTATGGCATCTTTCCCCGCCATCTAATCCAACTCATCACCAGATGGTGGTCAGTTGACAGCTCAGGCCCTCTCTTCAGCCCCGTGTCCAGAACATGCGGATGCAGGTTTGATAATACGACCACAAAGTTGATCATAGACCTGCGACATAGGGTGTCCTGGTGCCAAGTGCACTTATGGACATCTTTATGTTTGAACATGGTGTTTGTTATGGAAAAACTGTGATTCGCACAGAAGTCCAGCAACAACACACCACACGGGTTTAGGTCAGGGAGGCCGTTCCTCCCAACCACGCCCCTCCAAGTCACACTGTCATTGCCCACACGGGCGTTGAAGTCTCCCAGCAGAACTATGGAGTCACCAGCTGGGGTGCTCTCCAGAACCCCTCTGATAGACTTCAAGAAAGCTGGGTACTCTGAACTGCCGTTCGGCGCGTACGCACAAACCACAGTCAGGACCCTTTCCCCAGCCCTAAGACGTAGGGAAACAACCCTCTCGTTTACTGGGGATGACTCCAGCACAGAGGCACCAAGCCGGGGAGATAATAATAAGCCCACACCAGCTCGCCGCCTCTCCCCTGCAGCAACTCCAGGGAAGAACATGGTCCAGCCCCTCTCACGGAATTTGGTTCCAGAGCCCAAACTGTGGGTTGAGGTGAGTCCAACTATATCTAGTCGAAATGTCTCCGCTTCTTCCACAAGCTCGGGCTCCTTCCCCACCAGAGAAGTGACATTCCATGTCCCAAGAACCTGATTTGGCCGCCGAAGACCAGGTCGCCCGGACACCCGCCCTCGACCACTGCCCAAATCACAATGCACCGGACCGTTATGCTCTCCCCTGCAGGTGGTGGGTCTGCGGGGGGAAGTTCCTGTGTGGCTTCTTTGGGCTAGGCCAGGCCAGGCCCCACGGGTGAAGGCCTGGCCACCAGGTGCTCGCCTGCGAGCCCCTCCCCCAGACTTGGCTCCAGGGTGAGGCCCCGGTATCCCACGTCCGGGCGAGGTGCAGTCACTTCTCTTGTTTTTCTTCGTTCGGGTTTTCTGAATCACTCTTAGTCTGGCCCGTCACCTAGAACCTGTTTGTCTTGGGAGACCCTACCAGGGGCATAAAGCCCCCGCCAACATAGCTCCTAGGATCACTCGGGCACTCAAACCCCTCCACCACAATAAGGTGGTGATTCACGGAGGGGGGTATATAAAAAAGAGGGTTAAAAGGGGGGGTATATGAACAAACATTCACAAAATCTTTCTGTGTCTTCTTCCATGTTGTGTTCTGCCAGATTGCGCCGAAATGAGCGCATGCGTAAAATAAAGCTGCCGAAAACCCACTTTCATTTCAGGTCAATTAGCTCAAATCCGAGTTAAGTCTAAAGTCAAGAACATCAAGTCAAAGTCAAGTAGAGTCTTTTTGGAACATTTGTTACGCAAGTCACAAGTCTTAAAAATTGTGACTCGAGTCTGACTCGAGTCAAGTCATGTGAGTCGAGTCTCCCATCTCTGCAAACCAATGACAAATTTGTGCTCCTGGGCTTCAGGAATATTCCTTATTCAATTTGATAATCATATTCTGTCATATTTGTTGCATTGCCTCTTTTCACTGCCCATTATGCCAACCCACTACAGGTGGTCCTCCGGTTATGTATGATGCAAATCAAAACTTACACTTAAATCATACCTAAATTAACGTCTAAGTCACTTACACTGTAGATAGAACACACAAAGGACATACAGTAACAGTAGCAAACTTTCACTGCTCACTTATTATTCTTGCTTTCAAAGAATCCGCGGCATGTACAAAGGCCATGCCAAAAAATATATTTTTAGAATATACACCCCTGTGATTTGATCATGAATGAGCTCTGGTTTGTTGTTGTCTTCATATGACAATAGAGAATAGGGGAATACACCTATTAGCTGTCTTATTCATAACTTAACTCGTTTGCTTAGGCTCGCAGATTGACAGAGGGTAGAGAGGGTGCCCATCAAAGGCCATAAACAATGGCAATAATAAATACCCGCTGTCATTTTTAACCTGACCCATGTTTCACTAAACACAACGAAGGTTACAATACAGCATCCGAACAAGGCTGCAAAATCTTTATTGGTAGAGATACAACAGATGCCCTCCAAAATACTGTAGTTCATATTATTGAGAAGTGGGTGAAAGACGGACACAATTCCAGATAGTGAATAACAAAGAATAAAAGCACACACGTATTGACACAGCCAAGCTACAAAACTGTGTTTGAATGAACAGCTTATTCGTGTGCCTCAGTTGCTTACTCTTGTCCAAAATGTGGCAGCATCAGTGAGTCGACTGGCATACCAGTTGGGTAAATGGTGAAAATGACAGTAAAGTGTCTGGCAAATATTTAGGTAAGAGGAGGGCAGAAAATTGATATAATTCAACAGAAAGACATAATGACCAGCAAAAACACTCTAATGGCTGTACACTTTTTCCAATAGTGGGAACAACCTGGAGTGGGTCTCCAACTTCTGGTTCCTGGGCATCCAGAGATAGAGCTCTAACACCAGAGCAATCATCAAAAAAACATAGCATAGCAGTCAAAGCAGGCAGGCATGTTTTCTCAAAAACAGTAACCTCAGAGAGAAAATGCTTGTGTCCTTTAATCGAAGCGCCATTGAGAGCATCCAAACATGCTACTTCTGTGTGTGGTTTTCCAGCTGCACGGAAGCACACAGGAAAGCGCTCCAACGACTTCTCGCTGCAGCCCAGAGGATTACTGGCTACTCCTTTCCGTCGTTGGTGGAACTCTACATTTCTCGCTAAGGAAAGCAAAGTACATCCTTAGGGACCCGGCTCATCCTAGACACTTAGTTTCAAATGTTATCCTCAGGCAGAAGGTTCAACATATTAAAAGCCAGAAACAACAGACAAAGAAAATGTTTTGTTATGCGAGAGCTATAGTTGTACTGAACACTGTCAAAAACCTACAGAACAAGGAACTTTGTTTATATACAGTACCTTATGTACTGTATTCCAATCCCCGAAGGCAAACATGAAAACCTGTCACTGTTGGTTGTACAGTATGTATTGTTTTACACTTCCGATACTGCTTTATCATGACTTGGTAAAATTTGGTGTAAATGAAATTGCAGATCATAACCAATGTAAGTGGACCAAAAAACGATGCTGAAATTGAAGCCACTAAAACGGAAAAATGCCAACATGAGACTGGAATAAAATATATCTAGGATGATTACTTATCTTTTTATCAATGCTCATGTGAAACTGCATCAAAATGTAACCACGGTACAAATTGTGTTGAGTTGCCATTAATTAATGAATTATGTTCAATATTTAAAGTTGATTATGATAAAAAGGTTTTTGTTTTTAAGTTTTTAAGGGTTAGGGGCTTCAGGTCAAATGTCTAAAAAGGTACGTCATTGGGAACCACAATACTAAGCTACACACACAGTCACATAACATGACTGACATCACATCGCAAGCAATTACATTACTAATTGCCGCTTATCACACAGTACAGGAAGAACGGCGTTAATATTACCAAACCTACGACAACCATGTTGCCTGGCCAAAAAAAGTCGCCACCTGGATTTAACTAAGCAAATAGGTACGAGGTTGCTGCAGTTGGTCAGGTCTAGGTTCAGCAACACTATGTGCTCAAAGAATCCGGTCAGCTGACTACCTGAATATACTGAATGGGCAAGTTTTTCCATCATTGGATTTTTTCTTCCCTGATGGCACAGGTATATTCCGTGACAATGCCAGGATTCATCGGGCTCACATTGTAAAAGGGTGGTTCAGGGAGCATGACACATCATTTTCACACATGGAGTCCAGACCTTAACCCCATTGAGAATCTTTGGGATGTGCTGAAGAAGGCTTTGCACAGGAGTCATCAATTTAAGATCTTGGTGAAAAATTCATGCAACACAGGATACAAATAAATCTTGTGACATTGCAGAAGCTAATCGAAACAATGCGACAGTGAATGCGTGCCGTAATCAAAGCGACCAACAAAAGCAATGTAATGTCATTCTGGCATTTGTGAAAGTAGGCAATGTCTACTTTGATTTTGAGCTGCCGCCCCATCTCCACCTCATAAATCATCACCTGCCTATCCAGGGCTGCGGTTTATGTCGAGGCTGGTATGTTTTGGCGCATCTTGCCACTGGTTACATGACAAAGGACACCTGTCTCTGCAGGTGATGTGCTGCTTGGAGGTTTAGTGTTTTGTTAGGCTGTCCTTTTTTTTTTTACCAGCTTGCTTCTGCCCTTTGAAATTTTTTCAGAACATGAGATTGTAGTGAAACTCTGGTCGAGAGAAAAGTTTGATCCAATCGGATTAAAATTTGCAAACTTTGCTAGCACTGTCTGTAAAAGTAGTGCTAAGTGCTAACACTATCTGTTGCCGTCTCCTTTGGTTCGACCTTTGGTGTCATGTCCCACATTTCACAATTTGACTTATATTTCTCTCAGCAGTTTCCGCTCCCTTCTTAGTTCCACTTTGAAAATACAAATCAATTTTCATTTTGCACCAGACATAACATCAGTCCAATTACCGTGCACATGTCCTGTTTGACCCTCGGCCCACACGACATTTTGAGGAAATGCTGCAGCTGCAGTAGAGTGAGAAGCAAGAACAAATGCTGAGCAAAAATAGGCAAAGAAAATGATGTTTTCAATGGTAAATGTAAAAATCTTGGCAGATGTCTCTCTTGACAAGACCAAAGTTATAGGTGTTGATGTGACTTGAGCTGTCACAAAGTACATCACCTCTGGGAAAAGAGAGAAGTTACTGGCACCCTGCAGGTCTTTATTAATTGTTATTTATACAGTGGTACCTAACCACTAACCAACTAATGAGTGTTTTTCTAGATGCGAGCCATTTCTCGAAATATTTTTGGCTTTGAAGGATAAGCAGCATAGAAAATGAATGAATGAATTCTAGCTAAAACGTGGGCTAGGACCTGCTTATTTGGGGGCTTGTGTATGTACAGTATGTAAATTTTATAAAAGCAGATGTTTGACCCCTAGAATTGATTCTTATGGGGGAAAATGGGTTCAAAATGTAAGAGTCCCTAAGGATCCCTGTGTAATTTATCACACGTCAAAGTGCATTACGTTTACAACAATCCTGTCAAAATTAGGCACAGCAAACATTTAAAAGTTACTGACGCCATGTACTGTAATAAAGCAGAACATCAACATATATGTTTGTTAAGTTGTGATATGACAAGGGAGTAGGTTAAATAAGATTTGATCTTCGTCCCACTCCTGTTCTTGCATGGAATGTGTTGTTGTAATGAGCTTGCATAAACTGACACTTGTTTTTGTTTTTTGGCAGTGCATTACCGTGAAAAGAACAGATATTATTAAATGAAATTAAATATTTCTCATGTCCCACAGTCATGTGCTTTGTTTTGGATACGTGACGTGTGAGGCAAATATCCAACATGATTGCAAATGTCTAAAGCCCATGGCCATGCATGAACGTGGGATATGAATTACCTGTTTGTTTGTCTAACACAAACTACTGTTATCTGAGTATTTTTGTATTCAGTACGTTTCTCCTGCGCACGTTCATGTTCCCCTTAGCTCAAACACATGCAAATGAACAGGATTAAAAATTGTAAATTACCAGTAGGTGCGAGTCTGACTTATGACTTATGTCTGCGATCACTCGTTGATAAACAGGCAGTCTGTGCAAGACATTCGTCAGCCCTTAAACTAGACTTCGTAGTGAGTGATCATGAATGTGAATGGAAAAAAAGATTATGAATTAATTGGATGCATTTAATTTGCATGTATCTTATTAGTAATACAGAGATAGAGGGGTGCCAAGCTCACTATTGCCATTAATTATCACTAATCTATCACATCAGCTTTAAGAAGTCATTCCAGAAAGAAAAGTATCACATGAATTAGAAATAATTATGACTTTGAACTTTTTAACTTGCATACTTGTATGCTATGTGCAATATTGATCAATGTGAGAAAAACATTTTGCATTTCCATTTTTTCACACGAGTGAAAGAATACAATAGCTATGACAATTTGACTATCATTTACACTTTTATGTGTGATGTTAAGCCAAACCTGTGAGTGTCATCTTAAGTGAGTGAGACGTTACAAGGAGCAGTATCATTGACTCATTCATTTGCTTTCCAGTCTCCAGCGATGCGGCTTTGCATGATTGATTAGAGATCCAAGTCTTCACATCACTGGATATTGAAATATTGGTGAGTACTTTTGACTAGTTGTAAATTTGTAGATTATTTTTTACTTTAAAGATGTGTGTTTGAGTGAGATCAACTACTTCTCAGTGCCAGACACATGCAAACCTGCACATACGCAGCAGGAACTCTTCAAGAAATAAAACCTTTTGTACTCGCTCAAGAGAAACATTTCCAACTGAAGCAGAATAATAGCCCTATAATATCACTCTTTAAAAAGCGAAAGTAAGCAAGCACTCCCGTATGCAATAATTGACTTTGTTTATGAAAACTTGCCATGTGGCAAAAAAGCAGCTGCTATCTTGGCATTCCCAAGGTCCCAGTTAATTTTAGAAAGATAATCTCCTGCAATATGCTGGGGGATTAAGATGTTAAAAATCCCACCATGGGAAGGCGATAAGGCTGTGTAGCCACGGATTGTGTGAAGCATCAAGTGCATTTTAGGAATGCTAATCGGTGTGCCAATCAGCAAAAACAAACACCAGTTGTTCAATGGCATTTCTATGCAATTTCCCACTACCCCTCTTCCTGCAAGCTTTAAACGATGATTGTGATGCTCAGTAGTTAATCCTCGACTCCATTAGTATCATCTCCTTAGGCTTTTTTGCAGTACCCTCTCAAATTACCTGCAGGAAAGGAATGCCACCATGAAGCAGGGAAAGCACAGTCTGTGGCTTAATCAATGTCATTTGCATATGCAGCATAAAACTAATCCTCATCAGAGGGCGGTTCTCCACCTGAGGCCCTTTTCTTGTCCTTTCCATGCAATCCCACTCTTACTAAATGATCCCTTGACAATATTCACCTTGCCATCAAGAACAAACTCACACCATCTTTTTCTGTGCAGAGGGAGGGAATTCTTCTGGGTGTTTGGACTGAGCATGAAAGCGAGAATGTGAGAATAAAGACTGAATGTTGGAGAGTGTGCAGAGAACAAATACAGCCTGGAAAGCAACCAAAAAGAGAGATTTAGGTGCTGAACAATGTACTGATTCGGATGGATCAGGTTCTAAGACCGCAGGAGCACAGTTGGCTCAGCATGGCCATCCATGGCTTTCATACTCTCACCCCGGGGAAACAGTTGGGGTTCCCCTTTTTATTTATAGTTAAAATTGAGAGTAACATGCTGCACAGGAGAAAATAATACACAAACCAGTGTACCTGAAACTATTCTGTGATAGTGATGCCAAGTGGAAAAGAACTGGGTTTCAAACAGCTCTGCAGGCCCCATATTGTGGAGCCCATATTTCAATTCTCACGACTCATTTCCGTATAAGATAAGCAAATTTCCATATAAAAAAAAAACGGTGACATTTTCTCGATGCAGCATTTGCAGAAGAGGAGACATCATAGGTGGGAAAGGCTGATAAGGCGGCAGCTGGGGTTCGAACAACTAGAAACGCAGTGTGAAATGAAGATGACAGAAATCAGCAAGGAAGGGATTTCTCCTACCCGTTTCTTTTCAAACATCCCGTATGCAAACATCCACAAACAGGATGAGGTTTGAACAGTGGTGACCTGCCTGCATTAGACTGCTGTTCCTCTTCATGCAGCTTTCTTTATGGTAATTTCCACCCCTGGGTGCTGTTTGGCAGTCTTTCCTGGCTGTGGTTCATAAGAATCTCACCCTGTTTATAGACTATCAAATGGATTACAGACTCATTATAAGCAGTGTCATGTGGCCATGGAGCCTTGTCGCTTAAACCACATTTTCACTGTGTCAGCCTCATGCCGAGATGTTTGTTGTATGTTTGTGTGTATATGCGTGCAATGCAGAGAGAAAGCAGCTGCATTGAAAGCATGGATGATCCTGTTTAACACAATGTCTCCTTACTGAAGTTGGAGCAAACTGATTGGTCACTGAGTTCACCAGGAGACTTAGACTTCACCAAGGCAGGCTATCACCTTGAAATGAATAGCAAAAATAGATTTGCTAGCACCTATTTCCTTTTCTGCTTTATTGTAGTGTGCAATACGGCTGAACAGTGGCTCGCTAAGGTTTGTTGTTGTGATGTAATGCAACATGAAATTCTGAAGGTCTTGGCTCAGCAACGCCAGATATGAGACAGATTAACGTCAGCAGCCATTATGAATGTACCTGTGGATGATGATAGGTGAAGAGAGTAGTGTTATTCTGCTCGGAAATGGCTAAGTCAGATTGATGATCCATTCTTCCCGCCTCGGGGCCACAGTGATAGTAAGGGTCTGGGATTCACCAGGGCTCTTGAAACAGATGGGACCTTGTCTGTTATGACCTTGTGGAGCTAATATTTCTTCCAGGCTTTGTCTGTTGCTTCATCATTCAATGTGCCATGGCTATTAACACTGAGGGAATACTTCAAAGACTGTTTAATCAGACAGGGCACGATCCAGGCGAAGGCAAATCACAGCAGTGCAGTCACAAGAATGGATCATTCTATTAATCGTTCATAATTTTTATAAATCTGCCCTGCAATTGACTGGCGACCGGTCCAGGGTGTACCCTACCTCCCGCCCAAAGTCAGCTGTGATAGGCTCCAGCATACCCATGACCCTAACGAGGATAAGCGGTTTAGAAAATGGAAGGATGGATGGAATTTTTATAAATAAGTTGATGTGATTCACTCATTGCTATGACTGTATACAACTTTGTACATCAGTAATAATACATAATAAGACTATACCATCTAACCTTACAACCTACAAAGATAAAATTCTCAAAAGTTGAACCATTTGGAGAGCTACAAAAATGTTCCTCAAAGGGTTGGCGTCCTTCAGGGCACTTACAGTATGTAGGGCCCATAGGGCCCCTAACTGGCATGAATACTGTCCAGTGTGAGGAGCTAACTTGTTGAAAATTAACATTTCAATTGCCGATAATGGCTAGCAAGACAAACTACCCGTGGCTAACAGCTGAGCTTCAAAGGCATTTGGGCAGAAAATGGGCAGAAAAAAGGCTTCTTTTGTGTCTGATGTTCAGTTCCGGACACCAGGTACTCTCCAGTATGGTATCAGAAATGTGACAAAAGTTGAGAGACACAAAACAATCACATACAAGCAGATTGTTTGATTTCACACACAAGAAGAATACTCTCCACGCGCACTTTGTATGTCCCACACAAACACTTTTAATGACCATGATCTCTAGGTAGTGCCACATAGTACACATAGTACAAAGTTGTCCAATTCGGCGGATGGATGCCCTGCAAAACCTGCCAAAAGCACAGCTCTGTGATTGGTTGCTTTCCATGAAATTCCGCCCCTGTGATCTCGTCTCTCACCTGATTGACAGCAAGCTACGTGTTCCATTGTGTCAGTGAGGTAAGTGCGCTTATCATAAATATATTAGGTATGCTGGGCTGCAACTAAAACATATTTTAATAAATTATGAATCGGTTGATTATTGTTTGGATTAATCAAATGAAAAAAAGCACATTTTAATATCTGCCTCTTAGCAACTGTCTAAGAATGCATGAATGGACTTTTGCTCTTCCCACAATCATAGCAAAAAGTGCAAGGAAGAGGAATTCATCTGACACTGGAACTGAAGTAGAGAAGTAAAAACAATCAACTGACAAACATTACCAACACTCTATTGCAAATCAACAAGTACCTGGCTCAGACTGCTACATGTGCATTACCGATAAATAAATTAGAACTAACAAATAAATAAACTTTAGGGGCAGGATGCTTTTGGCATCGGCCCATCAGCCAAAGACTATTTATAGTTTCACTTTTCAACCACTAGTCTTTGTGTGTACGCATGGTAAGAGTTGTGCATAAATGTATGCATTTTCCTACACACAAGTACAAGCAGATAAATCCCATATTTTGCATAGGAATGTTCTTACGCATGCTCTACTCACACATCTCTGCAGTGGTTTGCTTTGCAAGATATCAGAAAGAGGCAAAAATATTGATTGCTCTTTTCCAAAGTCACGTGTGACTGTCTTCGTTTGCCTGAAGCACAAAGATAACAGGTCTACTTTCATGGATGACTAAGGAAATGAAAAAATACCCACATTTGAGAGGCTGAAATCAGGATATTAACAGTAAATATTTAAATGAAATGATTTATTGATTACCAAAAGAGTTGTCAATAATTGGATAATCGATTGATCATTGACTAATTGACTGAATAATGACTACAGTCTTGTATACATTATGTGGTGGGATAGAATAGTTTACAATGAGCACCTGATACAGGTTCTCAAATAAACGTAATGTAGACACTGTTAACGTTAAGTAACATTTGAGCTAACTTGAGACAAAGCACTGCTAGACAAAATTCACAAATGAAAATTGATACAGCGCCATTGGTTAACGTAATTATTTTTCCTTTGTAACCATTTTTAAATAAAATGTTACATTGTTATTTTAAATGGATAAAAATGGGTCAAATGTGAAAAAATTTACATTATAAATACTTTTTTTTTTAACAGGGCACTTCTAGACACAAGCTAATGTCAAGGCGTATCTTGAAACTGGAGTCAGCACTTTTAAGAAGGCCTTAGGGAACAGAATGCAGATGTGGTGTTTCAAATGCAAATGTATAAAATACAATAAACTAGCCAGAGTCTTCAGGTAAACCTTTATATGTTCCCAGTCATTTCTTCCCATTCCCATTTGTTATCTCCCATCATCCTCCCAAAATCCCCAACAATGGCCAATCACGGCATCCCTTTGCTCAATGTACCGAAAAGCTTGTGTCCGTTAAAAATTAAAATAAAAAAAATCATAGTGTTAAATGTAGTATGTAATCCACTGTTTTCAGTTAAATGAAGTTACAGTACGTAGACTTACGTATGATTTCTGCCATCTGTCAAATCTCCGTTCGCTGCCTAGAAGAAGCTCACCTCACTCGACCCGAAAGGTAAAGTGTCAATATACATAACAGCATTTGTTACTATTTTTTATTGCTTTTATTATTCTCTAACTGTTTTTTTAACCTACATGCACATGTAAATGCTTGTGTTGTCATTAATGAACATACTTCTTTGGGGTGGGTACAATATTTACACATTATATGACTGTTTTCAAAGGGGTTGGAACGAATTACGCCATATATGCGGTAAATCTTGTCTCATAATGGAAAAATTCCAATACACGAAAGCGCCTCCACAATGAATTAATGTTGTATCTTGAAGTTATATATATTATATAAACTATATCATCATTTACAAGGTTTATTTAAAGTAAAGCAATGCAGTACAGTTTAAATAGTAAATGATTATTTATTTTTAGTTGGCATGGTCGGATCAGGGTTCAGGGTTTGATCAGAGCCGATTCCGATCATCCAGAATTTTAATTGACCGATACCGATCACATGGATTAATTGTGTATTTTTCTATTTATTTATGATGAGTGCTATTAATAATGTATAAAGGGTAAAAGTCTGAACAATTCTAAGACAGCTTGACTGCCAGGGACCCTCAATAATAGGTAATTACTAATAAAATTAGGAATGAATTAATTTTAAAAAACACAATATCACATTGATGTAGATAAGAACATATTTGACTTACTTTTTATAGACAGCATACATCACTTGCGAAAGTTACAGTGGGTGAGATGTCTTTTTTAGGGAGACTTTGGATGTGAGAGTATGACGGAGCTCTAGCAAGACTTCCAGGTAACTGAGGGAGCAGTCGGCAAACCCGGTGTCTTCCACTGCTGTGAAAGGCTGGTCTTTTCGTCTGATGAATCCAATTATTTTTTGGTTTATTAGTTCAGCCTTTGACTGTCACATGCATGCATGTGTGTTGGCCTACCTTAGCTGCCGTTTGCCCGATACTCACACCATGAGCCTCGAAAGCTCACCATACACCGTCAGGTGTGTGTTTTTAAAATACCGTATAAAATGGACAGTACACTGGAACCTCGGTTAGTTGGTTTATATAAATAAATCAAAAACAAAACAAAAGTGTTCCCTCAGTTTGTCTTTGTGAATATATGAATATTGTTAGTATCTTGTCGTATTATTAATACACTGCGTCAGTCCATCTATGTTCAGTGCGCATCTTTATTATAAAATGTGCATTTAGCAGCCTCTTAGAATGCCTTCAAATTGAAAACCCGGAACCATAAGTCATTGTCCCCCAGCGCCGTTGACATATTTTCTGTCCCCAGGTTGACTCTGTAGAGCCAAAGAAAAGTACAAGTGCCAGAGTTTAGATAAATAATGTCAGAAACACTATTAAATTCAATAAACAGTTTAAGAATAGAGTAACTTGTAAAGAATGAAGGTCTTGTGGATCTCTCTTTTCCTTCGTCGCTGCTTGTCATCACCGTCTTTGTCAACAAAAATCAAAGTCAAGGTAAAACTGATGTTAAATGTTCATGTATCTTTTTCATTCGTCATTTTTGTGTATTTTTAAGCATTTCAAATTGTTTTCTGCATATAAAACTATAATGCTAACCAAGGTTCCACTGTATAAGTAAGTTCCTTGTTGGCTGAAGTGAAGCCTTAATTCTGCTTTTGATTGAAGTGTATACTTTCAGCTTTATTTAAGAGGTTTCACAAAATTATGGCATGGGCTGTATTATTACACGCAGAGTAGCCCAATTTTCTGCGGCTTAATAGCAGGTCAACAGGTCTGTCAAGACAAGGGAATGAAGGGAAACCCCTGGTAACATTCAAGTAGAGTGAAAATGAAGCAAATTCCCTGGTGTTAATTGATCATATGGCTGCTGACAGAAGTAACAAGATGTATTTGGCTCTATATTGTGTGCTGACATTCAGACAAATGCTGTAAAACCTGTGGTTCACAGTGGAGATGGATAATGACCCTAAACATACTCGGAAAGCAAATAAATTGAAAACTCTTCAATTCAGTGGTCTGATTTCAACCCACTAGAGCAGTGGTCACCAACCCCGGTGTCAGACGTGAACCTGCACAAGATCTCATCCTCGTATATTAGTGATGCCGATATTGTCCAACTCTCAATTTCCGATTTTGATATCAAACGAAACCAATACTGATATGTGCATTACCACATATCAGCTGATTAACATCACAAATCTCCTGTCGTGGAATTAACACGTACCTGTTGTGAAGCTAATGGATCCAGCATCCGGAATTAGCTTCTTGACGTGGCTGTAAAGCACAATGTACAAAGTCTATAAGATCAAAGTCTATAAACTCCTAGACCTGGCATAGGAACACTCCCACAAATGTTGCTCAGATTGAAGTTACGGACATTTCCTGGTGTAAATTATTATCTACATGAGGCATCACTTTACTTTTGTTCACATTTTACATTCAACTTTAAAGCTTAAAGGACTATAAATAGGGGGAAAACAATAGCGATACTGACCAATATAACATTCTTATGCTAAAATATCTTGTGTATATATATATATATGTATATATATATATTTATGCTGATTTCTTTAATATTTTTTTCTATATTCTGTCACACTTAAGTGTTTCAGATCATCAAACAAATTTAAAGGGCATAGAAAGAGGTTTTTTAAATGTCATTTTTTTTCTCATTATGATATGTAAGCACATTCAAATCATTGTACACATTCAAATTTGGTAAGCCTATAAATAAAGTTATGCACGTTTGGAACATTCAGAAATGTGAATTCGCGGCCACAGGAACTTTAAGGTAATTACTTAGTTGACCACTAGGGGGCGAGCCGATGACGTCATATCTGCTGCAAGTCAGAATCAGCCGAGTAGTCAACATAAAGAGGAGTGATGAAGGAAGCAGTGATTTTGAGGGTGTTTTTGTCCATAGCAAGTCACATTTGGAGGTTCAACCTTACATGTTTGAAGCAGTCAAGGAAGACGTTTTCAGTGATGATGTCGAGGAGGAAGAAATAGAGGAGGAAACAATGACTGATCTTTTTTGTTTACATACGCATACGGTACCTGTACATCATTCAGTAAGCCGTCGTAGCCTAGCAAAACAAACGCTAACATCTATAAGCTATCCTTACCAGTCATGTTTTTACTAGCTCCTTTTTTGAAAGCTTGCAGATTTTCTATTCATGCCAAGCCATAGAATTTAAGAAGAATTTAGAAGTGTCAATGTGACAAGCGGTGTGCTCCACAAACATTGGGGACAACTTCAATGTGTTGTAGTGACTATTCTCCAGTCATGGCAAAGAAGCAGGAGTTTGAGCCAGATGCTCTTAAATGCGTTGGATCAGCTGGAAACGCATAGTACCATCCTTTTCTTTTGCATTGGGGCGAGTACCTTTTGTGCAGTTTGGAGCTGCACAATAAACCTTTTTTTTTACAAAATCGAATAAAACCATGTGAAAATAAAGTTCCAAGCACACTAAAAGCACGCTGTGATTGTGTGCCTTGTATGGTACGCATTCGTCTGTGGCAGATCTGACGCCACGTGTCGGAAACTGTCAAGCGATCCCGATCATTCGGACTGCATCGGACATTACAAGTTCATCTGCTAGGGTTTCTTTGAATCAAAATTGCTTAGTAAAAACATGATAAAGGGCTGTAAAACCAATTTCTAATTGATTATTTCCATTAAAACTCTCTTAAAAACTACATTGGATGCATTTGGAAAACATCGCCTTTCTATGCCCTTTAAATCCTATTGAGCTGCTGTGGCATGACCTTAAAAAGGCAATTAATGCTCGAAAACCGTTGTGGCTGAATTACAACAATTCTGCAAAGATGAGTGAGCCAAAATTCCTTCACAGCGCTGAAGAGACTCAATGATTTTTTATTTTTTTATTTTTTATTTTTATTTTTTTTTCAAGACTCAATGCTTGATGCCAGTTGTTGCTGCTAAGGTTGGCCCAACCAATTATTAGGTTCGGGGCAGTGATTCCCAAACCTTTTACAGTGGCATGATTGCGATAAGCAAAATTGTACTACTCTACCATATGAGCCACAGTAGATCACTCCTATGAAAAGATTTAAGGACCGGAACACATATCAAGTATGGTGATTTTAGCATTTGACAACCTGTGTCTTTTTAAATAATATTTCCAGAAGGTCTTTTCATTTCAGCTTCGGCCTACAAACAATTAACAACAAAGTATTGATGTTTTGCATCCAATTCATCATTAGACCCAATGAGAACATTTGAGATGGCAGTTTGTTCAATAACTTTGTCTTTATTGACGAGTCATGCTTTTCTTCCTTTGTGAGATTTTATGACCAAGAATAAATCTACTGACACTTGGAATAGATAGCAATGCTAAAGTAGCACTAGGAAATATGGCTGGGGAAGCAATCCAGCGGATCACCGTTACTCATCTCCAGTAGGTAAAAGAGTAATAAGGATATAATCAAAACGGTAAGGCGAAGGCCAACTCCAGCCAGACTGCAATGACAGATGTGCTCCCACTTTCCTTTTTTGGAAGCTCTTCTCTGTTATTTCATACTGACTCTTTATCTGAACAACTCAGTGTGTAGTCAAGAACAAAATATGATCAGCCCACATTCCAATTCATCTGTTTCAACGTGGTTACATTTTAAATGCTTTTTGTTTTTTTAAACAGCTTTTTCTTTTCAACGATAAGTATAGCAAAGCCTCCCAATGTACCACAGTGTAGATAACGCTCAGTGGGTGGTAACAATTGGGTGATCATTGAAAACAAAGGAAATCCAAACCCTCGAGCTTCCAGCGGCTCCCCAAGCAGACTCAATCCCTGATGTTTGCTAAGTTTATGATTTGTTCTGGAATGTAAGCAACAAGGAAAGCCTCCCGGTGGCCTTGTAACCAGATTGGATTGCAAAAATATGTTGCACCTGATGTAACTCGAGTGGGAAGCAGCAGCACACTCTCTGCTTTACTGAAAATCTTATTAGGACGTTCAGTGAATGACATAGTGGCTTTCATTAGTTAAACATATCCTCTGTCATTTTTACATACATAAGAATGCCTTTATCTTTGAATAATAATGTAACTGCAAATACAACCGGTGCTGCTTTGTGCTACTTTGATATTACAACTGACCACACAGATATTCAAACATCTCATCACATTAACACTGAAGCTGTGCACATACAGGAAGTGCGTAGGAGCAATGTGACGACCAGATGCGGAGTCCAACTGTCCATAACACTTTGGACAACACACAAATCCCTTAGTTGTACATGAACCTTCAAGACAGGAACATCAGAACTACAAATCGTTAAAATGAAAGTAAATTGTCATCATTTTAGAAGATGATAGGGATGTAAATACAGTGGAAACTCAGCGTATTTTCTGGTTAAAAAATGTACAATTTTACCTTGTCTTGTCATTGTTAGTCATTGTTAGAAAACTGCATTTTCCTAACAAAATTAAACGGGAGTCAGCTGTGTTGCCCGTCTATGATGTCATCAGTTGTTGACTCAAAAATGTTAACACAAAACACGTTTTTATCATTTTACAATTGCAGTTTTACGTGCAGAAAACAAACCCCCTTCCTGTTTTGTCGTAACTTATTTCTTGAATAGCGTTTCTCAACTTTTTTATCAAAATGCTGCCACTTGCAACTTTGTTTGGCTCCATTTTGGGTTATTGAAGTGAAAAGCACAAACAGCTAACTCAGAGGAAGAGGAAGGTATTGATCTTTCTGCCACATCATGTCTTTGCAGGGAACAATCACAACAAGAATCACATAGGTAAAAGTGATCTTAAATGATCATTTATCTCTTTTATTAATAATTTCTATGCATTTTTATTGTTTTTATGTAAATAATTGGAATTACAATATTTCTCATGAGAAAAAATGATCCGATTAATGTCAATTTCAGTTAGTCAGATCTTCTGGAACAAATTTCCAAGGTTGCACTTTATACATACATTTCATATGGCATGTACAGTGTTACTCCTCCCTGAGCCACCGCCTTATTGCAAGATGGACAGGCGGATTGGTGCGGCGTCTGCAGTGATGCGGACTCTGCACCGGTCTGTCGTGGTGAAGAGAGAGCTTAGCCGAAAGACAAAGCTCTCAATTTACCAGTCGATCTACGTTCCTACCCTCACCTATGGTTATGAGCTTTGGGTAGTGACCGAAAGGACAAGCGGCCTAAATGAGGTTTCGCCGCTGGGTGGCTGGGCTCTCCCTTAGAGATAGGGTGAGAAGCACTGTCATCTGGGAGAGACTCAGAGTAGAACCGCTCCTCCTCCGCATTGGGAAGGTGTTCAGGGCACGCCCGACCGGTAGGAGACCTCGGGGTAGACCCAGGACACGTTGGAGAGACTATGTTTCTCGGCTGGCCTGGGAACGCCTCAGGATCCCCCAGGAGGAGCTGGACGAAGTGGCTGGGGAGAGGGAAGTCTGGCCTTCCTTGCTTTGGCTGCTATTTTTACTGCGAATAACAGAAACAGAATATGCAAAGGATTTTTGGAGTTACCATAAGACGGTTTTCTGAGGTTGACATGAGACAATTTACTAGTAGTCTGCGAAATACATCACTTGCACAGAGCCACCTTGAGGCGTTCATGTCACATTGGCATTTTCATTGTAGAACATCTGCAATAATTAACGGAGCAAACTTTTTTTAAATTGAGATTCATAATGGAGATGAAGACAGCCTTATTGAAACACGCATCGAATTGCATTCATTAAATTGACTTTCCTCGGCGTGTCATCTCAAATTGCAAAGCAGGACTGAGGAAAGGTCAATGTGATCGTTATATAATTTACCATCTATCATGAGATGGTCTAATAAGAGCGATTTTCTCATGAGGAGTGACACCTTCTTTTCCGTGGTCATAACCTGTACAAAATAGCTGTTTTTTGTTGTCACTGTTTTAAAATAAGATAACCATAAAAAGTACAGTTGAGAAATATATTCATTGTATATGTATATCAGCCTTGCTGCAAATTTTGTCAAAATGCAATCCAAATCAGTCCCACTCAATTAAATGTTTTTAAAGCATGGGTAAAACTGTGAATGGCTCCACAAGACTGACTCTCAATCTTGCAAGCTTCAGCACTGAATAACGCCATGATTAAAGTCAGTCAATTTTATTGATTGAAAAGGAGGGATAGGCATCCCAGCACCTTTTTGCTCTTCACACTCACGCTTCTCCACCTGTAAAAGTGGTGAAAAAGCCTCCCTTGACCATGTCCAGGCAATTTGGAATGATCGGGCCTCTCCTGTTGCACTCGGCCGCTCTGGCCATGCTCGGTTACTTCATCTCATCAGTTGGGAAAGTGTCTGTGGCTTGTTGCGCCAGAGAAGGCAGCCACAAGTTAAATTGAGTTACCTGTTCAGAGATGGTTTCATTTTCCTTGGATGCCCACGGAGATTCTTGATGGAACTGCTAACCGCTCGTCACTGTTCTTGTCCCATTGTGTTTGCCTGTGCGGAGAGCAGTGACATGGCGACAGCAGCGAGGAACTGGCCGGGGTTCTTTATACAGACTCAACCGTGGTGTGCAATCAGATATACCAAGGTCAATGTGTTATGCATATACTGTATATATTTTGTACTGACTTGTATGGCAGACAGACGCTCTATTTTGAGGAACAAGCCCTTGTTTTAGTTTATCTTTTATCACAATAAAACCCTTGATTAACAGAAAAAAGCACGGTGGTACCCACTAAGAAGCATATTCATTAGCATCTAGAGATAAGTGAAAAGCTATTAAAATATCTGCTTTAGAAGAAGTGACAAAATTAAATTGGTGATAACAAATAAGTCAAATAAACCACTTCAAATTCAATAAAATACTTAGATTTAAAAACACATATACAGTGATTAATATATAAACTGTGTGCTTTGTGGCCACCCTGCCCCGATTGTGTCGTCTGAGGCATATCAAGCTATCACAAAATAACTGAACAATGTTAACAGCAGTCCCCTGGGATGTTTCATCTTTAAAATGTCAGGTATTTTGTTCACCATGCAAATAAAACATTGCATGTTGTGAATTAATGAGGAGAGAGGCAGCCATTTCTCAGACTCTGCTGTGCAGGTTTACAGGCCTGAAAAGACCCATAGCATCTTTGACATGATCTTTTCCAGTTCTTTTTTGGTCTCTTTTCATTTTTGATTTTAGGGCGCATCCACACTTGTAGTCTAGTACACCGGTTTGGACCAGAAATTAAAAGAGGGACAGTAATCACCCGTTTATGGTGATAATTAATTCCAGATCCAGCCGTGATAAGTGAATTTACACAAAATAGGATTCCTTATTTATGAATGAAATATTTTTGTAGTTAATACATACAAAAACTCAATTCAGTTTATTAGTATAATGTCAAATCACAACAGCAGTCATCTCGCGGTACTTTACACATTAAGGTTACAAACAAAGAGCCAACTGAAACCTCACAGGGGAAAGTTATTTACAACCTTCTAAATATTTTTTAACATTATTAGAGCTCTCTAGACATAAAATAACACCCCTGTAGTCACTCGTATTGCCAATACAAGGGGAAATAAGCCATACATAAATAAAAATTGTGCTTGTGTGTGTTACTTTATTGTGCCTGTTGTGAGATACTTCAAACACGCAATAAAATGCTGTTGTTTTGACGATCAAGTCTGGGTTGTGTGTTGTCTCACCGAATTCACAGGTCTTTCAATGTGTCTTTCAAATTCCTTATATTTGTGGTTTAGTTTATTTAGCCATTTGTATGCTTGACAATGCATACACAAAAGCTGCTTCAATATGCACATGTTTTGACTCATAATAAGTTGGATTGTAACAAAACA
Organism: Oostethus manadensis; assembly: GCA_024372805.1. NCBI lineage: Eukaryota > Metazoa > Chordata > Actinopteri > Syngnathiformes > Syngnathidae > Oostethus > Oostethus manadensis. Next base: position 5,590,665 of record QODF01000093.1, on the reverse strand, counting down.
CAGCATGATCTAATAAATAATATATTTTTGAACAACCATGATAAAGTGAAAGTCATGAAATTCCAACCATGAAGTGGCAACAGACGGCTTTTGGGGATTGAGGTAATTTTTTTAATTGCTTTCCTTCAAAACAAAGTAAGCCAAATAAATGCACAGTTCTAAAATAACAAAATTGGTGTCAAAATACACAACAATATGAAACCTGCTTGCACAAGATTAGCCTGTAAATGTTGTATAATTTAGAATTCAATGAGTTTTCAGTAGAAATATTCCCATCAAGATCCTATAATTTGCTAAGTAACCTGCGATTCAGTAAGTAATTTGCTAATTTATTCTCTGTCCGGGTTGCTCAGTGAGATGACCTACTCCACAATAGAGAGTCAACAATAATATGAAAGGTACACCGCAAAGTGATCTACAGTATGTATGCATCAGAACTTGGCACTTGGCCATCTTGGCACCCTCATCACTGCATCTCACGTCATATTTGAATTTGAATTCATCTATATGGGAAATTAGTTTCTAAATTACAATACATTAGAAGTTGATGTATTTGGAATCATAGATCATGGCATCATAGATAATTTAAGTTGCTATGGAACCATCATTTGCAGTTTTGTATTGTACTTTCTGCATTTAAAAAACAAGTTTTTATTTTCAGTTCAACTCAAGTCAATAACTTTCCGTCTCCCACGTCCCAAGGCAAAGGTGAAACCAACATTTGGAATTTGAGCAATGCACAAGGTCACAGTCACATTATGGGGTCTTTCAGATGATTTGTGAACATGAGGTTCCCCAATAATAACATAATGAATCCCTTTATGGTCACGATTTATCTGTAATCGCTATATTATGTCCATTCATCTTTATTGATTTTGACATAATGGATTTTATAAGATATGCCAATCTACTATGAGTGATATGGAGACGGAATTTGCTCATGTTCGCTCTGTCGCTGTAGATAACAACAGACAATGAGAGACAAGTCAAGATGTGGTGTGAAGAAGTGATTTGGGCAGATTGAGGTGAGAGAATAAATGGAATGAGGTGATTAGGAGGTGGGATGTAAAGGAGCAGGAGGTAGGTCTCGTTGGTGTGAATAGAGGTGGGAGCACACAAGAGATATACAGTAAGAGCTGAGGAGAAAGACGAGGAAAACGGGGGTAAAAAAAAAGGAATGGCAAGGACATGAAAGCATATCAGACAAAAAGCAGCAGACAGTCCGCCACCCCACAGTCACATCTCACAATTTACTATGTTCTGGCTCATAATGTTTTATAGCACAATCACTGATAGCACAGTATTCAGTAGTGATCTAATTTCACAACTCATATCCTTCAGTAATGTGAACACAAAGGGAGAGGCAGAACCATTAGCTGAGTCCAGTGCTCATCTGCTGCTACTCATGCATAATTGGCTTCCATGGAAGGAGGCAAAAAAAGGGTAAACGGAAAGCGATCATAATAATTCCAGAAAGTCCTAATTGAAATCGGTTAACAATCAGAACAGATGTTAAAGGCTAAGGAGATGCGGGGCTGTTCAGCAAAGACGTGGGTGTGAATTCTAATCAAGCCTCTGCTAATTTTGGCAGTCATAGATTTATGTACACATAGTGCACATTTACAGTAGTGGATTTCAAAATGTACTTGCCTACAAATGTCAACATTGCAATCAACAAAATTAAATAAAAATTAATCATGGTTATCAAATGAAAAAAGACAGAAAAGGAAAGGAAATCACATAAATAGCAAAAATCTGATTAGGATAATTGGATACAATTAAAGCACTGTAATATAACAGCCATTCATGAACCCGCCTTTTACAAGGTTTTTATCCTCACATTTATTTGACAGGAGTGTTGATTCGTTTTATTTATAGCTACGTGATTATTTCTCTTCTCCAATATGTTAATGGGGGAACAAAGCTATTTTCATCCTGTGCTTCCATGAAATAAAACCATTGGCTCAATTAATATGAAAAAAGAGGTAAATTACTTTTAACTAACCCTCCACTACACTGTTCATGGGGGTGGGGCTGAGGTAGAGGGCCGCTTTGTCGTTAAGTGAAGGGCTTAGTCGCAAACCACTAGATGGCGTGCGTTCCTCTTTACACTTGAACTCTCCACCAGATGGAATGACTGACATTATTCAACTCATAAAATCACAATCTCAGTTTTGGGGATGTGATTCTCTGCAGCTCTCCAAAATGCACAAACAATTTTCCTCAACCTGAACCTCCTTTTCAACAGAGAACTCATCAAGACAGCAAATTTACCTTTACCCAAGGAGAGAAAAACAGAAATAAAACTCAATCTTCTGAATCTTTATCTAGACACTGACTCATTCCTATTTGAGAGCCTGGCCACCATCCGTGATATTATAACGCATAATAACTTGTGAATGGGGTGCTCTTGCTCAGGTTCAAGGATTCACAAATGGCAGATAAAGATAAAGAGATAAAGAGATGCCTGCAGTGGCAGGTTTGCAGCCAGGAACTGCAGTACATAAAAAAGCGTGTCAAATATTTATTCAATAAACCAAATAGCAGTTGCCATTGTGTATTGTGTATGTTTTCAAGTTCAGTTCAAATCAACGATTAATAATAATAATAGGCCGCATGGTGGTTAAGGGGTTAGCATGTTGGCCACACAGTCAGGAGATTTGGAAGACCTGGGTTCTCTGTTGGGCATCTCTGTGTGGAGTTTGCATGTTCTCCCCGTGTGGGTGGGTTTTCTTAGAGTACTCCGGTATTCTCCCACATTCCAAAAACATGCATGTTAGGTTAGTTAGCGACTCTAAATTGTCCAAAGGTATAAAAGTGACTTCGGGCCTCCAGCCCGAAGTCAGCTGGGATAGGCTCCAGCATACCCGCGACCCTAAAGAGGATAAACGGCATAGAAAATGGATGGATGGATGGAATAATAATAATAATAATAAAGTTAATCTACTTAGCCTAAATGTGCAGGATAAATAATAATAGTGAAATATACCCACTCAAAATAATATCCTTGAATCTGAGACATCATACCGACTCTGTGAGCTCCTCTGCTTCTCAAGGGCAAGATAGGGGCATATTTTTCTCTCAGCTGCTGTATGTTCCTTTTCTTTCTCTTATCCTCATCGGTAGCAGATGGTGAAGAAAAAATTTAATTCTGCTGCTGGGGGGCCGTAGGCACTGAGATCAAGGTCTGAGGTTTAAGGTCCAGTGAGAACCCGGGTGATTTGATGGAACAACAATGCACGCAGTCTACCAGTAAATATACCAGTAAATATACAGTATATATACTGTATATGCATATTTAAGTACATATTATGTATTTTCTGCCTAAATTAGGCCACCAGACAGACAGATTTAGAATGCAGTTCAATAGACAAATATTATTTGTTTTTTATACTTGTAACCCATTTCAAAACTCTTTGATTCCATACCTTTCTCGTTTTGTAGTTAGGATGATGTCATTCATTATATCAAAGGTTTTTGTCAAATCTATAAATACTGCAGCTGCGCACTTTCTGCAATCTATAGCATTGGTAATTTCCTCGGTAAGAAGGTAGCCTACGTGATTGCCTACATCTCCAAGTACCTTTGCCAAACTCTCGCACAGCAAAACAAAACACATCTTTCGTAGGTCGGCATAACAAGACCCAAATATTGAGACTGCAGCAGCATTGGATACATATCGGATTTATAGCCACATAGCCTCACTGTTCACACTGCCGTGGAAAAAAATTCAGATACACATGAACAAAAAAATCTAAATTGAAATGCAGTGTGAATGTAAGCCAGGTCGTCAAGCCTGTCGAGGCCCTATGTCAGGGATGTCCAAAGTGCGTTGCCATTTTAACAACAACAAAAAGGATAAATGTGTACAGTAATGTAACGAGAAAAAGCTGAGCTATTGATAAATAACTTGTGAAAACACAAAGGTGACACTTTTTTAAATATATCAATATATTTGCCTTTTTAAAAATTAAAAAATTGACCTAAGCAGCCATATATTTTTCAGTTTGTGGTCCTTGATGGAAAAAGTTTGGATACTCCTGCCTTGCGTTAACACTATAGTGTATAAATGGGAGTAATCAACACTAAACATCCATTTAAGTAAATAGGTATGCGCACAATGTTTTGCATTGCTTTCCTTTTCATTATTTGATTGAAATGTTTCCTGAGTACAGTGACAAATTATTGCATTTAAAATTAAATTGAAAGTAATGAATACCTTTCAATGCAGAAGTCAATATTGAAAATATTGAAAATAACAAGAACCGTACGAGAAGAGACAAAAATGTTCCTGCACAGTAAACAAATACAGCTATGGACATCATAAAGCTGAATTTGCTTGTTCAGAACATCCAGAACATTCAACACTGAACTGTCCAGCTTTGAGATGACAAACAGATGGACAAATTGATCTGATGTGATTACATTCCTTGAGATGTGAAGCCCATTCAATGAACAGGAGTCATTCATTCATTCATTCATTTTCTGTACCGCTTATCCTCATTAGGGTCACGGGGATGCTGGAGCCTATCCCAGCTGGCTTTGGAATTTTAGAATCGCCAATTAACCTAACATGCATGTTTTTGGAATGTGGGAGGAAACCGGAGTACCCGGAGAAAACCCACACACACACGGGGAGAACATGCAAACTCCACACAGAGATGCCCAATGGAGATTTGAACCCAGGTCTTCCAGATCTCCTGACTGTGTGGCCAATGTGCTAACCACTCAGCCACCGTGCGGCATGAACAGGAGTGTTATATAATACACTGAAGCAATCAATGAAGCATAAATATTTAAAAAGCTGTACAGCGGGACAAAGTTCAAAATGCAGGCGATTAGAAATCATACTTAGATGCGTTTTAAGCATGAAATAAACATTACTCCAACAAGAAGAGTGTGTTGGGAATCATTCTCAAACATATTTCCAATGTGGGTGTATACATTCCTTACATGTTCCAGCCAAGCTGTTGACTTGCCTTAGGACAAGATTGTGTGAAAAGCCACAATGCCAAACCTTATAGTGTGTTTAGTTGAACACAAATACATCCAAATGTGCTCTTGTAGCCTTAATCCTGTTCTTACAACAACACGGAGCAACACTGGTCACACAGCACAGCCTAACATTTGTCATCAATGTCCACCCTCCTGCAGAGTCCACATCTGCTCTCCCTTGCCCAAAAATTGAGGCATGAGTCCCATTCAGCAAGCCTGAATACCACAGCGAACAGGTTTGTGTGTTGAGCGAGAGTCAGCCAAAGCTCCCAGCACTCACAAGGATGGGGGTGGGGAAGGGGTTGGGGATGTACTGCATTGAGGAGGTGGCTGCTAGAAGGCAAAGATAATTCACTGTGACAGAAATCAGAGCTGTCAGGACCACCATGACCAAGTAGCATGGGCAGAAAATATCTAGTCAAACCCACGGTGGAAGAGAGGGAGTGAGGGATGTGGAGGTTTAGAAAGACAGGAAAATACACACTTCTTAAGACATTTACTGTGTCTGCGTGTGTGTGTGCGCCTGTGTATGTCTGTCAGATATGAGCACAATCAAGTTGACACATCTAAAAAAAAAGGTGCAGAAGAAACCTGTCAAAGAAAAGCTTCCACTGTATCAAACCAAAGACAAATGATGGGGGTGGTAACCTGATCTACAGTATATTGCAATAACAACTGAACAAAGAACCAGACACGACCAAAATGAAGAGCTGGCATAGCGAGGTTTCACTCCTCAGGTTTACCGAATAAAGGTTAACATAGAACACATGCACTGCTTGGCCCAAAAAAGTCGCCACCTGGATTTAACTAAGCAAATAGGCACAAGGTGGCTGCAGTTGGTCAGGTCTAGGTTCAGCAGCACTATATGCACAAAGAATGAAGTCAGCTTTGCACAGCGGTCATCATTGCAAGATCTTGGTGAAAAATGAATGCTGAACACTGGAAACACTGAAATGAACACTGGATAGAAATAAATCTTGTGACGTTGCAGAAGCTTATCGAAACAATGCCATAGCGAATGCGTGCCGTAATCACAGCTAAAGGGGGTCCAACGAAATATTAGAGTGTATGACCTTTTTTTGGGCCAGGCAGTGTAATATTCAAGAGGAATAACAATAACAGTTTGACGCAATCGCTTAGTAAGGAAAATACTGAAAATTTAATGAAGCTGAATATTAATAGAACGTGGCGAGAAAGCTGATATTTTTGAACCGGCAAGAGCAGGCCACAGCGGCATCATTACTCAATGACAAGAGAAGGAGACACAAGGCTGGTCTCTAAATGAGACATGGTGGTGGAGGAGGAGGAGGGGATTGTGGGAGATTAAGAGAGCACTGTTGTGTTTGTTATACACTGCAAAGCACTGCAGGATGTTTGGTGAGCTTGCAGTCTTGTTTGGGACGAGGAGAGAGGCAGTAGGAGGACCTTAAACTTGGCTGGGAAGACAGGCGACAGCAATGAAATTGTTCCTCCATTGCCTCGGGATTGAAGCTCTTAAAAGCAGATAAAATGTGTTGGCATTCATTGAGGGATACTACTTCATAAAAGAAAAAAGCTGTAGTAAGTTGGATTTTCATGTCAATAGGCAGTTTATTTTGGGTCCATGGTTGTGCGGGTCTTTTGAAAATTTTATAGGATTAAGTGAAGCAAAACTGAACTTTTCCACCTTTTAATAAGTTTCCTATCATCAAGAGTACCATTATTACTTGCAGGAAGTGATTGCTGATGATGTTCAACTTTAAGTAATCTGAAACCGGCTGAGAAGACTTCTCCTCCTTAAAGGTAAATATGTTAAAATACTTGCATGACATGAAAAAGGCTAAATGCACTGCTGTGGGAACAAGAAATGTATCAGCCAAATGCATCTAACTGCTGCACTGAACGTTCCATAAATGGCGTTGTCATTTTGAGTCAAATACACGCGTTTCCTCTCACAGTATCTGAGTGATGGGAGAACATGTGATAAGTCGAACAAGTAGTCCGAACTGCAAGATAAAAGGTGGAGGCAAGTCTGAATGTATTGTTGAGGCCTGAGCCAAGATAAAATATTAAAATTATTTCATTTTTTAATTAACAAGCTAAGAATCAGTCATTTATTTGTAGTTCTTAACACAAGTAAGGTGTTTTTGGGTTATGCATTGTTTGAGGTTATGCTTTGTTTCTTACAGCATATCTTACAACATCATATGCAAATAATAAGAAAATTTGCCAATGAAGTCAACAAAAAGGAACACTCGTTTACTAAATTTACTAAAAAGTGAAATAATTCACACTGTTCAAACTGTGATTGTGGCACTTTCACTTTCCACAAATTATACGCTGTAAAGCTGTGGTGTCCAATGTGTGGCACGGAAACTGTTTGGCACGCAGCTTGTTCTAAAAATAAAATTGTTATTAATGAGATATTTTATTATACATTACACAAATTTGCTTTGCTACGTATTACACAAAGCACTTACGCAGCTTATAATGCTGCATGAGCATTATAGTGACATTGGATTGATTTTTGCATCTTTAATGTAAAGAAATGTATCAAAGTGGCCCCCAAATCTTTTTTTCTGTATGCTATTTATATATTTTTATTTATTTGTACTTAATTTATCAGAGAATTACCTGCCAGCAGATTCCAGTTGTTTGTGTTCAATTTTTAAATCAATAAGTACAAAAGCTAAACACTTTTTACCCTTACTGTACTGAAAAGACACATGCAAAACCGTGATCATGTACGGTTAAACTTCTAATGTTTATTGTCATTTTTATCCTTTTATAGAAACCCGGAAGAATTTGAAACCTTGTAGGTGCTGACCTCTAGAAAAATGATCTCTGGAGCAAATCCCATTCCTTTCTTGGTAGTCTTCTGTCTCCTCCACTCCACTGAGGCGCCCTGCCCATCCATGTGTCTCTGCACATCCGACACCGTGAGCTGTAGCTCTAGTGGTCTCACCAAGTTACCCAAGTTGTTGCCCACGTTCTCTGTCACTCTGGATCTCAACCACAATCATCTGTCCTGGTTGAGTGCAGGCAGCTTCAGCAGGATGTCCAGACTGGAAAATCTCCAGATGGCTCACAACCAGATGACCAGCTTGACTTATGGGCTGTTTCAAAATGCCTCAAGTATCAGATATCTTGACCTGTCTTCCAACAAGCTCCAAGTAGTGGAGCAGCACTACTTCCAGGGATTGTGGAGGCTGGAGGAGCTCATGCTCTTCAACAATAAAATCACACAGGTGGAAGTTGGCACACTGAGTAGTCTGAGCAGTTTGAAAAAGGCCTACTTCAGCCTCAACCAGCTCAAAAACTTCCCCTTCTTCTCCATCCAAGACCACAGCCACCCTTTTCTGACCATGCTGGACCTCTCATCCAACTGTATGACACATCTGCCATGGGAGGATGTTAAAGCATTGCCCAGTTTAGTGCAGCGGGGGCTCTTTCTCCATAACAACTCTCTTATTTGTGACTGCTCCATGTATAGTGTATTCTGGCACTGGGATCTTAGAGGGTATGACACGCTGAGGGATTTCACGGAAGAACACACTTGCAGCATCTATGGAGACCCCCGAGCCTCTATCCAGTTCCTGCGACACACTCGCTTTTTTAACAACTGCACCGTGGAAAGAGCCGTCTCACAGCCTGTAACTGTGCTCCTCTCTAAAGTGTTGGTTACAGAAGGACAAAGGGTGCGCCTGGATTGCCAAACATCCTTGAGCAGTGCCAACCTCTCATTTACTTGGCTTTCCCCCAAACAGGGCATCATCACCCAGTACAACATTGACGACACTCTAATGAGCATGTTTGCCAATGGCACCTTGGAGATCCGAGCAGCCAAGGTCAATGACTCAGGCCTGTATGTGTGTACAGCAATGGATATTATACAGGTACTGAATGCAACCAGGGAAATAAATGTGACGGTGCTCTTGCCTGCAGCGGAGTCATTCAACACAGGTTACACAACACTGCTTGGCTGTGTGGTGACCATGATCCTCATCCTCTTATACCTCTACCTAACACCATGTCGAAGCAGCTGCTGTAAACAGCCCAAACCTCCAGTCATCCCTGTTGCAACGTATGACCCCGGCAACCTAACCTCTGTTTTCTCCCCCTGTACAGCAGAGCAACACAAAATCAGTAATAAGCACGTGGCGTTCATGCAGCCAATGCTGAGTGAGGAAAGACTGGAATGGACACCTGAAAGTTGATTTTTTTTTCCTCCAAGACTAAATGTCCTTTTTCGTTCTGCATCTGGTAAGAGGTTGCCAGACGCAAGTGTTGCTTTCTGTTGTCGGACACAATATTTCTTTCCTGGATGTCACCCGTTGATAGGAGTCATAGGAGTCGCAAACTTATCTTTTGCTACAAATATGCTTTCATCCTCTTAGATGGTCCAATAGGAGTTTTCCAGTGTACACTGACTTTGCTAAAGTCACCTCCTAACTTTGCTGCACCACTGATTGGACATCGGATATGGGAAGAACCAAACAATGAAATTCAATTAACTCACACTTTTTCCTCCTGCAAGCTACTTACAAAATGATTAACTGCAGCTGTGTTTTGGTTTAGTGCATGGACGCCGTGATTGTCACGCGACCTAAACACAATGTCTTTGAAATCAACTGGTAGATCGCGATCGCCGTATTGAGCACTCCTGCTGTAACCGTTTCTTTCTTTCCTCTGGTAGAAACAAGTACTGTACACCCACAGAACAAGCAGAATGACAATTCATATTTCTAATACTGTATGTTAGTATTATGTTATGATTTTATTGTACAGTATTGTTATTAGTGTCCTACCCATTGGATGTTAATCTGGTAACAAAAAGAAACAAGGTTCCAGACAACTTTTTCTTTTAGACAAGTCACCAAGATAACAAAGTGCGTAAATAATTGACTAATACTTCAAGGAACTCTCACACAGTGCAAGTAGCGGTCATTCCTTTGTATAGATTCCTCTTTATAGACATTTACACACAGCAACAGAGGAGATAAAAGACGTTACAGAGACATTTGGCGCGTGAAAACACAGCGTCAATGACATGAAAGATCAAGGAGGGCTGAATTGTCTGGAATCACAGTCAAAAGAAACCAATCAATTCTTTTAGTCCGAGCATCCATAATGTTTTTGTCCAATGGTTTAATCTTGAAGCAAACACTGCATCAGGGATCAATGAGATTAGATGTAATCCTTGAATAAAAAGTCAAAAGAAAAGTCATTCATGACAGCGAGGCTCATGCAAGAAAAGTCTGGCGGTGTAGTAGGGGCTTCTAATTATTTCAAAACCTTAACCAAAACTGCCTTTCTTTCATTTTCATATTGTTCGTGTGAAAACTCACAAATTAAAACAAGTGATTGAAAAATCAAGAAAAAAGCAAGGCTGTTGTGATGAGTTTAATGCCTGATTCGCAAAATTGCTCTATTCAAATATAATCTTATGTATTATATTAATATTATCTTTTCTGTACTATAATCCTAATCCTAACCCTTGTATCTATCAACAGCAATAGGACAATTGTTTTGCATGCCTGATGAACAAACATTATGTTTTATTACCAGTTATCTGATATAAGAATTGGAAGCGATAATAACTATGTGAGTGATGAAAACAAGTTTTGTCTTATTTAACACAAAGAGTAACTACAGCATATTACCAGAGGGATGCAAAATTCACTATTTTAATTACAAAAGGAGAGCAACTCTATTTTGACTGGATCTGTCCATGACTTGCCTGCTAGCCAAATCCAAGGTTCATTGATTTAGGTCCTGAGAAAAGTCAGCGTGGTATACAATTATATTTGATACGCACCAATGAGTAGTGTTTACAGCTGCTAAACACATCCCATGCATTCGAGCATGTGCACAATATTTAGCATGCAACAGTCAAGTCCAGCCAATTGTTTCTCAATGAGTGTTTGATCACCACTCTTGTGCTAATACAAGATGGACAACAGTAGACTGACAGTAATGACTTATCAAATATTCAATCTCTGCAAATACTCTAGTATTCAGCCAAGCCATTATTCAATTTGAGTATTTCATATTTGAATTTGGGTTTGGAGAGTCAATATGAAAAAGACTAAGGAGTGTTAGGGTCACAGTGAACTAAATAATAATAGCATTAATACAATTGCAAGAATTAAGCGACAATACTATGACAAAAAGGTGTGATGTTGCAAGAATAAAATCCTAATAATAATACAAGAAAATAATCTTATGGTGCAAATGTTGTACGTAAAATCCCCCACAACTTTCAAAGTCACATTTTCATAATACCACCTTTTTGTTCTCATAAAATTCTTATTCTTGCAATATTTCAACATTATTCTCTTAATTAAGGCTCTATTCTCATAACTGGGACAAATACTTTTTAACTTTTTGTAGTATTTTTTATTCATTGCTGCCCATATACTCCTTCATAAAATGGCAGCATCAAACAACAGAAACCAGTAAGGTCAATAATGTAATATTCATTTAACGAATCCCGCTGGTGGTCTTTTTCATTTGTATAAAGGTCTTCAGTTTTTTTCTTATTATGTTGTCTCATTGTCGTTTTGAAAAGCAGTTATCATTCTCCCTTGTTAAAATAAAGTGATTACATTCAAATAAATCATTTCAAAAGTGATTTCTAAACAATTCAAAACGTAAAGCATCAGTATGATTTGTTATCCCGGATTTTCTGTTGGCTATGTTTAAAATAGCAGGCGTCATCCTGGCCCCGTTATGCAATGTGTGCTGGACAGACTTCTGCAAATCATGGTGTGATGAGTTGGGGTAGCTGGAGTAGATTCACATGCGAATAAAAACCAGGTGCTATGTTTCATTGTCCTTAAATCCCTCTAATCTGCCTCTGCTCTGTGGCACAGCACACACAGCTGGCTTGGGATTTATTGTTGCTGATTAACAGATGCGTTTGAACCTAAAGGATATGATGTAAGCAATTTTATCTGTTGGGCACAGTGTAAATTGTTATCGACCGCAGTGTGGGCAGCATGAGATAGTACACAACATTTTATTTTAACCTTATGACAGCACCTACTTTACCCACGGTCACAATATAACAAAAAAAGGAGGCTAGAGAAAGATTACAATCGGACAAATGAGCGATATTGGAGATAACTGCAAAGTGAGTGCACAAAAGCTTCTTAATGGATTTAATAAAGTAGCACTCCAAAAAAAATGTCATTTTTACCAAATGTTTGCAAGTACTTTTGATTGCAGGGGCCCTACAAGTTCTGATAAGGAGGCATCTGGTATATATATATATATAAACCCTAATGAGGATAAGCGGCATTGAAAATGAATGAATGAATGAAACATATATATATACTATATTATATTCTTTCTGGTTTCTATTAACATTATATGATTTATTATATATCATGAATATTATACATTTATAAGTTTGATATAATGAAAATAAAAGGCATTCTCTTTGGTTCTATAAAAATATCTCTGTCGATTCTTATTCAATGGGGACAAAATTAGCTTTGTTGTCAGGGTCAGAAGTGGTAGCGTCAAACTCAGTTTCATTCTTATCTAATTTGGATTCCACAGTTTAGGAGCAATAACTCTGTCAAATATCATTTGCCAGCGAAGTTGTTCTTGTTACAGTTTATTACAGTTTTGTTGTTTCAGATCCAGAAGACATTATGGTATCTGGATACAACTTTACCTCCTTTTAGTTCTCAAGATGTTAAATTATACAATTGCTTTTTTCCGATGCTGATATATTTTCATACAGCATTTGCAGTTTTTGATTAGGAAACTCTGGACTGATGTAACCTAAGATTTTTACGTTTTTAAATGCTTTAAATCCTCATTAGAATGTCTAATGAGTACATTTCTAATGTGCAGTTTGGGGAGTTTCCTATAAATGATGCTGAACAGGTAAAATGGCCCAGATGTACAGGAATGACCCACTAATGCTGAAAGATGCCCTGCACAAACACAAACACTTAACTAATTGTCAATTAAAAACTCAACTCTGCTCCCAAAGTAACTGTTCTCCCTTGTTTGCTTGGGCTCTAAGGGAACAAAAAACATTTAATTCCAAATTCTAATTAAAGGTGAAATAGAAGATTCACTAGCAACAAAAAGCTCAATTTTCCTCGCAAAAGGAGGGCTGACTTGACTGTCAAATAGCGCAATTACTGAACTGTCAAAACTGTCACCAGGCATAAGTAGAAGCATCCAGCTGTGGCGGAATTTTGCACATTCCACAGACACTACACACGGACATAGACAATAGATACACCAAACTCACTCATGCTTTCATTTCATTCTAATTGACTTGGATGGAGAATGAGTCCACCAGAAGTGGCTATTTTATGTTCCTCAGTCCACCAACTGGCATAAATGAATGTCTTTCCCTGTAAAAGCTCAGGAGAGACCAAAAACAACTAACGCAAAAGCAGCATACCATCCTGAGACAGCTGGGTTTTAGCACCTGTCGTGACCCTGAACAGGATGGTTTGCAATTTTACACAAATTAAGTTCACCTTATATAAAGTGTATTTTCCAAAAGCATAAGTTTAATGTTTGTTAGTATGGCAATAATGGGACACGGGACACAATGACTGCACTGACTACAATTGCGGGGAACCCTTAGACCACTTTTATTTACGAGTTTGTGATGGGATTCTGCACACAGAAGAGTAGTGAAAGTATTGGTTCTTAACATACAACTTGTGCTGCGTAGGCAACGTAACACGTGGATGACAACTTGATTCATAGCTGACTATACTGAGTAAGGGGTAAGAAGAAACCATCTAAATGCCAACATAGATTTTGTGACCATGTATAACAACTAACTATATATAATTACTTTTAAAAAATAATTTCAATTTGCTTTATTTATATAGCGCCATATCACAACAGCAGTTATCTCATGGCATATGACACATGAAGGTCACAAAACAAAGAAATTGCCCAACACTGGCTTTGGCACTGAAACAAGTCAAAACAACAATATGCAAAGCACACTTCACTAACATCTTACAAGCAACTTACCGACACTTAAATGCTAAACAACCTGTGCTGCAGAAGTGTGGTTCTTGAGTCATTTTTTATTTTTATTTTAGACTACATTTTAGACGGTTAATGGGGACACTGAAATGCACTGGCATTGTTGGGACCAGTTGAGTGTCCGCTTACTTATTTTATACAAAGCTCATTAGTTTCGAAAAAGCAGGTCAGTGAAAGGGTCTTTATATGAATCATGAACAGTTGCATCAACAGCGGGGCAGTAGGAAAGAAGGAACATGACAAACTTTACACTTTCGGAATAGGAGAGAACATCATTTTGAGTGTGTAACCTTAGAGGGGCTACAATAAAATGACTATGGCAGTCACTGAGTTGTACATATTCAGGGCAAAGAGAAACACATTCTTTAACAATGTGCGGATGCTTGGTACAAGAGCACTTTGACGGGGATGATACGGTCACTTGAGCACATGCTGTGATACATATCAAAGTCATCCGAACTGATCAACTCAAGATAAAGCTCATAAGTGAACTGGGATTTGGAGCGAGACGTGCAATTGCCTTGTTCTGTGCAAGGTCACGGTTACGGAGAAACTATTGCAGGCAGAGTACATGCTGGACTGACCATCAGTCAATCACAGGCCTGACACAAACAGACCGACAACCATTCTGCAACAACTAGTTTGTCTTTTCCTCACATTGTGACAAGACATTTATTAACTCAACTGCAGAAGGTATGAACCGTTTATAAAAGGAAGCATCTTTTTAAGAGGGAGCTTTTATTTATACAACGTATCATATACTGTATAATATAACACAACAGCTGATTTGATTATATGATTATTTCAGAGCTGTTACTATTTGTTTCTGCTAATGTGTAGTCATTTATAAATTGACGTAAGGTTTTAGATTTGGGATGCAGAAATGCTATTGCTTTGAACTAAAAAAAAGACTACATTTCCCATACTTCTTCGGGCACAGAAGCCGGAAGTGACTGAGTAGACCTTATTTAGTATTTGTCCGTTGAACTGTTGTTTTACAATTATAAATGTATTTTCTGTGTGATTCCAATCGTTTTTTAGATAAACGTATGCAAAAATGGGATGAATTTGCACATTTTCTGACGTCCAAGGCAGAAACCTAAGATGACTTGTAGGCCCTATGAAAAAAATCACAATGTCAGGGGTCCTTGGATTTTTCTAACCTTTTCCCTTCTGTACTGCATAACTGGCTTTGGAAGGTCTCTCCTCTCAGTTTTGTGCAAAGCCCGTCATCTGAGTGCACGACTGAGTTGAGTCAGGGGTATGCATGCAGATGATTTCTCATTGTCCTCATGTCACCGATTGATTGTTCCAGAAATACAGTATCTATTATACACCATAACTTTCTAAAGTGTGTGTAATGGTCTTTCATTTAAGTGGGACATCAGTATTCTTGCTAATTGGACAATAAAATACAAATAAATGTCATGCTAAGGTGTGCAGTACTCCTCTTCCCTGTGATGGGCGGGAGTGTACGTGAGCTGGCAGTGTTGTTGCTGCCATCCTATGGAGAGTAAAAGACAGCACGTTATTGAACCTACAGACAGCAGCGCAGCATCAACGTGTCAAGAGTCGGCACTCAGCATCAAGTCAAGTGCAATAAAGGTGTTTTTATGGTCTGCTGAATGAATTTGACTGCCAAGATTGAAGATTACATAGCCAAGCTAAACAAATATGATCAATTAAAAATATGAAACATGAAATACACCCCTGATGAAAATCTTAAGACCAGTTGAAAAATTGCTAGAACTTACCTTTTGCACATTTGGATCTTAATGTGGTGCTAAGTAGAGCTACAATATGCAAAAGCAAGAAGGGGGAGTGCTACAAAAGGCACTTTGAAAGAGTAATTTATTGAAAAGAACAATTAAACTGGAACAGGCTGTTTATCAGATGAGCAAAAGTTTAAGACTGTCGCCATCCATCCCCAAATGTTCTCAGTCATGAGGGATGCAATATCTGCACGTAACCAGCCGCCGTCTGATGACCCTGCACCACCTGAAGCTCCAGTGTTCCAATGAGTGAAAAAGCACCCCAGATCATGATGGACCCCCCTCCACTGTGCCGGGTAGAAAACATCTCAGGTGGGATCTACAGTGGAACCCCGGGATACAAAATGAATTCGTTCCAAAAGGATTTTTGTAAGCTGTATTTTTTTGTAACTCGAGCAACATTTAACATGTAAATTGGCTAATTCGTTCCACTGACCCAGAAGACCCCTCATACAATGGAAAAAACACTGTTCTGCACATTTAACACATAATAAATAAATAACAAGTATTGTAATACAAATGTAATGTAATAATAAAACCTGAATGTATATTGAGTTAAAATTCTAAAAGTTTCTTACCTTTGTTACGCAGCAAAGTGCAGCACGGCATGTAAACTGTCAGCGATAAACCAATCAGAGAACATAACGTCATACGTACAGTACGTACACTTACCTCCGCCATTCCTCCAGTAGGTATTCTACCGATATTCTGCAAAACAACATTTTTGCCGAGCGCCGGGAGAGTTACACCTCCATATGTGAATGGATTGTGGATGCCCGGGCTAAGGTATCTGCTTTAACTCTTGTCCGAGCTTTCACAAAATCTGGCATCATTGCTGAACAGCTAACTGACAACGAGACTGACAGCCAACAATGATGACAGGGAACCCGGCATGTTTGACGGCAAAATTGCCCAGCTGTTCAATTCAGATGCGAAAGATGAATTTGTGGGAGAAGAGTGGTTGAAAAATACAGTGAGTGTATTGCTAAATAGTAGAATAAAGTTCAACTAAACTTACTTTTTTGCTTCCGTTGCCCTTTTATGTAGGCCGGATGTGCAAGTGCCTTAAAATATGGTAAATCCGGAAAATAAAAAAAATAAAAAAGTTTTGGTGAGATCGACAAACTTTCGTAAAGCAGATAACTTTTTGTAAGCTGAAGCAAAAAAAATCCTCAAGGTATTTTCGTATTCTGGATTTTCGTATTCCGGGACATTCGTATCCTGAGGTTCCACTGTAGTTGTCATGCCAGTAACGTTGAAAGCCATCTGGACCGTCAAGGTTTAATTTTTTTCTCATCGGAGAATAAACAGGATTGAAAATATTTGTCTTAAAAAACATTTTTCCAAAAACACATCTTCCTTAATATAACATTTCTTATATTAAGGAAAAGTTAGACAACATGCATACAACTTTAATATTTAACTGTCTCACATTACAATATTTTACTTGTGTGTCAGTTGGGTTGTGAACTACATGTTCCATACATGATTGTATATGCACTGATGGTGCACATGCTTTCTATTAAGGTTTGCACTTGCTGCATGGAAGGCCTGGAAGACCACGCTGATGTGTAATTTTTTCTTGTTCTTTACTACATCATAATTATAATAATGATATGATCATAATTAGATGGGGGGGGGGGGGGGGGTTGTTTACAAATCACTTCTTATAGTTTCTTTAAAGCAGTGGTTTTGTATTATTTAGGCTAGAAAACTCCAGGTGAGGCGCGGCAGCTTTAAAAAAACAAAGGAAAAATCGAAGCTAACTTTAATTATGTTAAGGACAAAATAAATTGATTTTGATGTCTGAATGAGTAAACAGTAGCCAGAAGGTATGCTCCCAAAAACCTGTTTTTCACTTATTAGGGGATGCCTCAGCCATAGGGGCGGGGCTTCAGGGGGGACTGGGAAGGTAGCACACCTGAGTGAAGTTGGCCCCCCAACCTGCTCAAAACTCGGCTCAAATAGTCTCATTTGTTTGTGCTGCGTTTGTGCTGTTTTGTGCAATTAAAATGAACGTTTGTGACCTGAGTGAAGTTGGCCCCCCAACCTTCTCAAAACTCGTCTCAAATAGTCTCATTTGTTTGTGCTGCGTTTGTGCTGTTTTGTGCAATTAAAATTTGTGTTTGTGCTACTTTCGTTTTTGAGTTATTACAGTTTCTTTTATAGGTCAACCAAAGGTCATGCAGCCCCCCATTTCCTCCAAATGAAACCAAAATAATCCCATTTGTTTGTGCTGCGTTTGTGCTGTTTTGTGCAGTTAAAATGAACAATTGTGCTACTTGTGTTTTAGAGATATTAACAATTAAAGTTTTGAGCTATTACATAATCAGTCCGTCAACAAGCTCTGAATGAAACCAAAATAGTCTCATTTTGACCGTCCTTGTTTGTGCAATTGGGTTCAGTTTAAATCAAATTTCGCGCTGCTTTTGTTTTGGAGATATTGCGCGTTTCTTAAAGGTCACCGAAACGTCACGTAGCCCCTTGACATGCTCCGAATGAAACCAAATTAGTCTAATTTTTTTTGTCTCGTTGAGTGGAGTTTTCTGCTGTTAAAATAAAGATTTGTGCAGCGTTTGTTTGAGGGGTTATTACACATTTATTAAAGGTCACCTGAGGTCGCTCACTTGTAAACAAGCTCTGAATGAAACACGAGTGGTCTCATTTTGATCGGCCTCGTTTGTGCTACTAGGTTCAGTTGAAACAATTATTTGTGCAGCGTTCGTTTTGGAGTTATTACTCATTTAATAAAGGTCAACTGAGGTCACTCAATCTATTACTATGCTCAGATTTAAACCAGAATAGTCTCATTTTTTCTGTATTGTTTTGTGCGAATAAAACGAACATTAGTGCTGCCATACTTTTTGAGTTATTAAACTTTTAATAGTCCAGTGATTACATTATCAGGTGATGTCATCGTTCCAGACATGCTCAGAATGAAACCCAAATAGTCTCATTCTTTTATTCTTCATCTGTGCTTTGTTGTGCAAACAACATTTCTCTTAACTTGTGGTTGAAAATATTTCTCCGACGATGACGTCACATCCCACTGTACGACCCGGAAGTGATCCTGATGTTTTGCCGGGCCTTGTCTGTGAGTAGCTTCGTTGTCGTACACTTTCTAAATGTTTAAACTCGTCTTATTGTAGTGTGGCTGGCACAAAAACAATGTCAGGTCAAATAGTTACCGTGTAAAATCATGAATATTGCATGACAGTTTTGGTAACAGCAGTGTTAATGTGCGAATACTGATCAAAGTGTCATATCCATATAAGCCCCAGACAAATCGTTCTTTAACGTGACACTAAAATGACGTATGTTTCGTAATCATTGACACAAGTATGACATCTTTGTTATGTATAACATGAAAAAGCAAGCAGTATCATAACAGAATAATCATAATATACAATTGTGTTTATGTTCCAAAAGACTGAAATCACTGAAGAACAGAGAAACTAGAAAAAATGTAGATGACGTTGGTAAATACATTAGTAACCTTTTTGACTCATTGTTTGTGTAGAGATCTTTTAAGCTATATTACATTTTGTATGCCGCTTATCCTCATTAGGGTCACACGGGTATGCTGGAGCCTATCCCAGCTGACGTTGGGCGAGAGACACCCTGGACTGGTTGGTTTTAAGCTATATTGTTCATCATAAATGCACGTTATTACTCATGTAACATTGAACAATCTCTAGTTAGGGTTTAAGTTGCTCCACCTCATCTGACAAAAAACTACAAATATTTGAGATGGTAAATGACTTATTTTCACCCCAAAGATGAATCTGCATGAAGCCATTCAGGACAAGGAGAGAGGTAGGAACTCATCTTCCTTTTTTTGGGGTGGAACCACTTGTTCTCTCCAGTTCTCAACAGCATCCTCATCTGTTGGATGAAGGCTTGTGAGGGCGATGGACTCTTCACAAGGGTTGGCATCCTTTTCTCTGCTGTCTTTTACAGTGGACACAGGGCTAACAGCAACAGCATCACTTTTTATTTTTGCAGAACAAATCCGCATGGTTCCTTCAATGAAGGAAAGATGACGAGCAAGAAATTGATCCACGCGTATAGGTAAGTTTTCATGTTTGAAAAGACCACTTTTTATGTTTTTGAAATGTGCTTCAACTGCAGCTGAACTTGCTCTGACGCTGGTGCTGTGGAATCGAGGGATCTCTATCATCTGGAATGGTGACAAAGTCTTTTGCGATTTGTGCTTTCAGGTATTTTTTTTTTTGCAGTGTGGCCTCTTTAGCATTGCAGAGAACTGCAATAATGGAATCCCTGTTTACTGCCGACTGTTTAGGCATCTAGTTTAAGAACAAATAAATGTAAATAGCATTGATAACTTACATTCTGACTTGTATATGATGTACAGATATATTTGGTAATACAAATCATATTGTGTGCTCAACTTTTTATGTGGCTTTAAATCAAATACCAAGGAAATTTGGCAACTTATATTTTTCAGATTTTTTTAGACAGAAAAAATGTATAAGAGCACTTAATGTGCACATATGACATGATGCATTAGATGGAATACTCATGTTCTTTACTGATGCATGCATGTTTTGCATTAGCAAATAAGTTTTTGCAAGTTTTAGCATTGCATTTTTGCGTTAGCATCAATGCTGGGAGCTTTTGTATTAACTTTAAACATACTTACACTGGTCAGAGAAGGAAGACGTGACTTGGAGAAATTGTGTAACGACAAGGTAACACTTCGCTGACAATTATTTGGAACTTATTATTCCACAGGTGTACATGTCTTTTTATTGGCATTTTAAGCATGATTTTGCTTGACATGAAAACTAAAAGAGGATGCAATAGACGCGATCAGGTAAAACCATTGTGAGAGTTACAACACCACTTTTACCCACTTTTTTAGTCTTGCGAATGGATGAAGTGGATGGATGGACTGAAGATCTATATTTTCAACCACAAGTTAAGAGAAATGTTGTTTGCACAACAAAGCACAGATGAAGAATAAAAGAATGAGACTATTTGGGTTTCATTCTGAGCATGGATTGAGTGACCTCAGTTGACCTTTATTAAATGTGTAATAACTCCAAAACGAACGCTGCACAAATGATTGTTTCAACTGAACCTAGTAGCACAAACGAGGACGATCAAAATGAGACCACTCGTGTTTTATTCGGAGCTTGTTTACAAGTGAGCGACCTCAGGTGACCTTTATTAAATGTGTAATAACTCCAAAACAAACGCTGCACAAATCTTTATGTTAACAGCACAAAACTCCACTCAAAAAGACGAAAAAAATGAGACTAATTTGGTTTCATTCGGAGCATGTCGGGGGGCTACGTGACCTTTGGGTCACCTTTAAGAAACGCGCAATATCTCCAAAACGAAAGCAGTGCAAAATTTGATTTAAACTGAACTCAATAGCACAAACAAGGACGGTCAAAATGAGACTATTTTGGTTTCATTCAGAGCTTGTTGACGGACCGATTATGTAATAGCTCAAAACTTTAATTGTTAATATCTCTAAAACAAAAGTAGCACAATTGTTCATTTTAAATGCACAAAACAGCACAAACGCAGCACAAACAAATGGGATTATTTTGGTTTCATTTGGAGGAAATGGGGGGCTGCATGACCTTTGGTTGACCTATAAAAGAAACTGTAATAACTCAAAAACGAAAGTAGCACAAACGCTAATTTTAATTGCACAAAGCAGCACAAACAAATGAGACTATTTGAGCTGAGTTTTGAGCAGGTTGGGGGGCCAACTTCATTCAGGACCCAGTGCAAAGGAGGGTGTAGAGTACTAAAAAATGCCCATGTGTACTGAACATAACTCTGTATGGCTTGATGGACAATATTAGTACAGCTCCCGAGTGGCACTTCTTGATGGTTTTATGTTGTTGTTGGACCACACACCCACCAACAAGGCACGAGGTCCATGAGAGTAGTGGACACCATTTGAGGACATGTTTTTCATGTTGGGATACCCAAAGAGAACCATTAGTGAGAACATGAAAACTTAATGAGCCAAGACAGATTAAAACTTAGGGGACACCGCCCGCAAAAACAAGAGTACAACAAAAGCACTCAGAGAGCACAGACCTCCAACAGGCGCCATAGTCCCCCCATATTGTGAGTCACGTCAAAATAATAGTCCCACATTTTTTGATCAATATTTCATATTTTGTAGAACCTGCTGGAAACTTTTCCAGTATTTTTTCCAAGTGCTCTGACCATTCTTTTGTGGAGTTATATGCACAAATCCCCCAAATCTCGCAATGTTACAGAGCCCTTTTAAAAAATTCCTGGATCCAGACAGTTATCCGGATCACCCCCAAATATCAATCAGTTTCCATTTTGGACAATTCCTGAAAATGTCATCCAAATCCATTCAGAAATGTTCAAGTTATTTTGAGTACAAACAAAATACCATACTGTACACGAGCTATATGTGTTATTGCAAAGGATTTCAGAGCACATTTTCATACTAGCTGGATGAAAAAACAGTCTTTATGACATTTTTGCTCTGGGTTGTATTTTGCGACTCAACTAACCCATGCTTTTTGCTCGAGATGCAACTCAACAGAACGTGAAATCCACAATCAGACTGAATTGGTCTCAAGACAGTGAATATCAACTTAATTAGTCAAGTCTGGTTCTCGGCCTTAGTCTATGTGCTCGTTTACATAGTAAAAGGGGGCATTTGACATCATTTTATTCCGCACAAAAATGAAGCAATCCCAGTCGGTGTACTGTAGTTTATACAAAATGAACAAGTAATTATTATGGAGCGTTAAAAAAGATTATCATTGCCAAAAATCAACACTGTCGCCACCAACAGAGAGAATTGTCTTTACATTTATGAATGATGTGCATATTGTTTTAGAATTTGTGTGTGTTTTATTGCAAGCGAGGTTGAGTGTGCAAAGGCTATAAATGTTCGGGGTTATTGTTTGTACTGTGTCAGGACGAACATGCAAATTTGTGTCTCTGTGCAATGACAATAAAAACTGTTTTTAGAGCTCGTGACTCACGTTGCCCCATATGTAAAACACTGATTTCTTTATTTATGACCAAGTATCAAAGTGAAAATATTAATTATATTTTTTATCTCGCCAATGTGCGCTCGTTACGCAATGAACTGGACGAACTACAGGCAAACATATCATGCCAGTGAGTGTACAAGGAGGCCACCCTGATCTGCCTCGCTGAAACCTGGCTTGACACCACGATGGCGGATTCTGAGCTCCTGCTGGATGGATTTGGTACTCCACTCAGATTGGAACGGTAAGAAATATGGGAGCGGGTTGTGTGTGTATTTCAACAAAGACCGGGCCAAAGCCACTGATGTTAATACTCCTGTTGTACACCTGATTTGGAGACTATGTCTTTCAGCTGGCCTGGGAACGCCGGGAAGAGCTAGACAAAGTGGCCGGGGAGAGGGACCTCCGGGCTTACCTGCTTGGGTTGCTGCCCCCGCGACCCGACCTCGGATAAGCGGGAAAAAATGGATGGATGGGTGAGCTGTGTCATTTAGACCCAAGTATCTTCCCTGGGAGTTTGGTCAGCTGGCCCTAGTTCTTGTTTACATCCCGCCAACTGGCAACATCATACATGCATCAGAGGCTACAGCTGCTTGCGTCCACCAGATTAAAAGTGCTTCCACAGACTCCCCTGTTCTCATCTTAGGGGATTTTAATGGCTGCAGGCTAAATAAAACCCTCCCAATGTCACATTTGCTACCTGAGGTGATAAAACGATTGATCGCTGTTATGGAAATATAAAGAATGCATATGAAGCGTACAAGAAACCACCTGTTAGCACTGGGGATTACAATGCTGTTGATTTGATCCACGCCTATCGCACAAAACTGCAGAGAGAAGGCGTCGCCAAGAAGCTGGTGAGAAGGTGGGATAGTGATGTAGTTGAGACTCTGCAGGGCTGCTTCCAATGTATGGACTGGGACGTGTTCACTGATGAATGCAGCCTCGAAGAAGCCACTGAGGTGGTTACCCACTTTATCATCTTCTGTAAGGAAATGATTGTCTCTACAAAAACTGTAAAGGTGTTTTCGAACAACAAGCCCTGGATCACAAAAGCCTTGAAAATAAATTAGCATTCAACTTAGGGAACAGAATTGAGTCTAAACTCGCCCAAAACAGACTGAATAAAGAAATTAAAGCGGCTAAGAAAAAGTATAAGGAGATGGTTGAGAAACTTTTTCAGCATGGCAATGCCAGGGATGCCTGGCTAGGCGTTAAAACATTGGTTGGGCTCCCCAATATTTCAGCATCACTAAATACTGGGACAAGAGACCCTGTTAACATGGCAGATGATCTTAATCACTTTTACTGTAGGTTTGACCAGTCTGACTTCTCACAGAAGAGGAAGGCGCTAATAGCTGAGCTCATTCCAATGACATCCACCCAAGTAAACCTGGTGCTGCAACAGGGAGAAGTAGAGCTCATGCTTAAGAGGATGAAATCCAACAAAGCACCAGGACCCGTTCGGCTTTGCAAACGGCTGTTGAAATCCTGCTGTAGTTAGCTGGCTAAGGTTTTTTGCCAGCTCTTCAACCGCTCCCTTTCTGAACATTCAGTACCATCACTTTGGAAATCCTCCATCATTTGTCCAGTAGACAAAAAGAGCAATCCAACCTGCAATGATGACTATCGGCCAGTAGCAGTAACATCACTGGTAATGAAAGGCTTTGAAGGCCTTATTCTTCCTCGGCTTCGGGAGGAGGCCAGTCTGCATGCTGACCCCCTCCAGTTTGCATATAAACAACCCAGGGATGTGGAGGATGTTGTAGTGACGTTGCTCATCTCGAGAAGCCCAAGTCACTTATCAGGCTGCTGTTTGTGGACTTCTCAAGTGGCTTCAGTACATCTGTTGGGATGCTACTGCAGATGGATGTCAACCCGCACCTGATTATTTGGATCATCTGTTTCCTGACCGACAGACAACAGAGGGTTAGAGTTAATGGTTATCTTAGCTCATTCAAGTCTGTCTGAACAGGTGCCCCATGGGGCACTGTAATTTCACCGTTCTTGTACACGTTGTACACTGATGACTGCAGAAGCACAAACCCAATGCCAAACGTACATCTAATATTCAGATGGTGCCGTGATTATGGACACCACAAACACACCAGGATAACTACAGTCTGAGACCTGTTTGCAGAGTGCTGCAGGTGGAACTGTCTTGATCACAACCATTCAAAAACTAAGGAAGTGTTTGTCGACGTCCCTAAGAACCCCACTACTATCCCTATGTTGTCAGTTAATAACCAGCTGGTAGAGAGGGCTGAGTCATACAGTTATCTTGGGACAATAATTGATCATAGACTCATCTTCCAATCAAACAGTGAAACCATCTTTTCAAAATGTCAGCAGCTTCCTTTTCTTTTTGATAAAGCTTGGTAGACTCCAGGTCCATCAGTCAGTCCTGATGGCCTTTTACAAATGCTTTATTGAATATGTAATGACTTTTAACATATGAGCCTGGTTTGGTTCACTATCTAACATTCATCGTAACCCACTAAGTAAAATTATAACAATGAGTAGTAAAATAATTGGACTGCAACAGGAATCACTTATCAACATTTACAACACAAGGGTTAAATTAAAAGGTACATACACAGCCACAGATGTCACTCATACGCTGCATGGTCATTATAGTTTGTTGCCTTCGGGTCAGAGATATAGATCACTTGCTTTCAGGACAAAGAGAGCTATGCCAAGTTTTGTTCCCACATCCATTCGGCTCATGAATGCCTGATGTATGTGTGCATATGTGCACAGGTGATTTGTATGTACACGTACAGTAGGTACATAACCAGGGATTGCTTTTGCTGGTGTTTATTTATATTTTAACATGATTTCTTTTATAATTAATTAACTATCATGTACTGCTGGTACTTGTTAATTGCGTGGGGCACATTGCATTGTATTGTGTTGTGTTGTTGTGTGAACTGTATTGTAAGTATTGATGCTCTGCACAGATGAAGCTCCTAACAGATAAACAAAGTTCTTAACTAACTAACTAAGTATGTGGGACAGATGTGTATTGGAAACATGCTGTACCATGTGGTGACCACTAACCAGCAGTGTTGACGCTGTGGCGAGCTTTCTTTGTGACGTTTTCCTTTTTGTTACAAATTTGTGTTTCATTTTTTATTTTAAATGATGTCAAAAGGGGCATCTGCTAACACTGGCCTAATTTATATTCCACATTGCATTTTATTCCTTTTAATAGCAGTCCAATGTATAACCAGATTTATCACTGTTAGTAGTATATTTTTATCGCTACTTGGAAAACAAGTTACCAGCAGGTGCAGTAGATTCTCAGAAAACAAACAAGACCCAGCATTGATAGCATGCATGATATGCACGCGCTTAAGGCTGTGCAATCGGGCAATCAGTTGAAAGGGGTGTGTTAAAAAAAAAAGCAGTATTTGCTGTTGACTTTACAAACTCAAAACTATTTTGTACAAACTTTTTTGTTTCTAGGATTTGGCAACTCTGTGAATCACTAAACTAATACCACACATTTTTAGAACTTCTTCACATCGGTGTGGCATGGAGTCAACCAACTTATGGCACCTTTCAGCTGTTATTCCACTCCAAGATTCTTTAACAACATTCCACAATTCATTACCATTTCTCGGTTTTGCTTCAGAAACAGCATTTTTGATGTCACCCCACCAGTTCTCAATTAAATTAAGGTCTGGGTATTGGGCTGGATACACCATAACATAACAACTTAGCAATATTTTGCTCATTTACTAGTGTGTTTGAGGTCAGTGTCTTCTTGAAACATCCATTTCAAGGGCATATCCTCTTCTGTATAAGGCAACATGAACTCTTTAAGTATTCCCAGAGATGCAAACTGATCCATGATCCCTGATATGTGATAAATAGGCCCAACACTATAGTAGGAGAAAGATTCCCATATCATGATGATTGCACCCCCATGCTTCACTGTTTTCACTGTGTACTGTGGCTTAAACTCAGAGTTTTACTCTCATCAGTTCACAAAATGTTCCTCAGTTTTTCTTTAGGCCAGTTGATGTGTTCTTTGGCAAATTGTAACCTATTCTGCACATGCCTTTTTTAAATGGAGGGACTTTGCTGGGATTCTTGTGAATAGATTAGCTTAACACAGATGTTATCTAACTGTCACAGTACTTACAGGTAACTCCAGACTGTCTTTGATCATCCTGTGGCTGATCGGTGAGCTGATCGATCCTGGCTCATCCTGGCTGAGCCTTTGCCATTCTGGTTATCCTTTGACCCATTTTGATATTGTTATTGATATGTCTTCTGTTTTCTGCCACATGTCTCTGGTTTTGCTCTCCATTTTAAGGCATTGGAGATCATATTAGCTGAACACGTCTTTGTAAGTTTTCCCCTATCCAATCAACTTTTGAATCAAAGTACGCTGTTCTTCTGAACAATGAACGACCCATTGTAGTGTCACACTTAATATCATTAGGGAATGCTTTTTTTTGATGTTTTTTTTCTCCATGTCTTTTGGGGACTTTGTAGGTTCCTAATAAATGGTGACGCCATCTTCAAATTAGTTAAACGGTAAAACAGTGATAGTTTCATTTTAAGCTGAAAGCCTGGATAGAACCTGTTCGGGACAGGCTTATGGAGTTTAGTCTAGTGATGAGTTTACCGCAGTGATACAGCTGCTTTAAAAGAGAGCTACCTTTGTGAAAC
This sequence comes from Oostethus manadensis, assembly GCA_024372805.1. Classification (NCBI taxonomy): domain Eukaryota; kingdom Metazoa; phylum Chordata; class Actinopteri; order Syngnathiformes; family Syngnathidae; genus Oostethus; species Oostethus manadensis. The sequence continues at coordinate 5,563,175 of QODF01000093.1, read as the reverse complement.
AGTTAAGTTCAGCTTTCCACTCAAGACAGCTTGCTAACCCACTAAACTTGCATCGCAGAATACCCCCCTGTTGTGAGGAAACTTCTGCAGTGGCAATTCTATCAAAGCCAACTGAGCATATCCCATGCTTTGACGCATATTTTCACTGCTCCTTTCTAATTTGTCACCTAAATACGTTTAAATGAAGCATCTTAGAAGTGCGTTGATTAGATGTTTACTTGCCCACAGTGAAATCATCAATGCGCTATGATTCCTCTCAGCTGTGGCACTTCACTTTCCTCGGCTGCTTGAATAAACCTTGTTTACTAAACAGAATGGCTGTTTTGAAACAAGAAGTAGCAAGTTGGAAGACGGGTGCAAAATTTTGGGGCCCCATGCAAAAGAATCCTCCCACCCATCTGGTATTTCCCACAAAGTCCATCCTTAAACTGTTTTGACTAGTTTATGCATCGTGCTGGTCTGTGTTTCAGCTTACAGTAGTGGATATTGAAAGGCAGTATTAAGAATGAGCCCCAGAGCCCTTGTTGCCAGTTTTTCAGTAAAAAAAGTAGCTATTGGCTGTCCAAGAAGTTGATAAATTACTTAATCATCTAATATGCACATAATTAGCATATTATTGACTAGAAACTTAACTACATTTAAATCTAGAGATAAATTTGATTATTGATTTGTTAATTTCATCAAAATAAAATAACTAATATTTTATCTCGGCCAGCACCTCTCCCATCACACGCTATTGAGAACTTTTATAAATTAGCACAATTGAACCCACACACGCACGGGAATCCCTGCGATTGACTGGCGACCAGTCCAGGGAGTACCCCGCCTCTCGCCCAAATCCAGCTGGGATAGGCTCCAGCATACCCGCGACCCTAATTAGGATAAGCGGCATAGAAAATGAATGGATAAACAAATTAAACAGCAAGTAACAGACGACGCACATTAATGGGACTTAGTGTGTTTCGTGATTAGCACACTCTACTGGCGAATATATGTAATAGCAACTGAGCTTTACAGAAGTAATACAGAGAGGCAATACATCAATTACTTACAATTGCCCAAAGAATTATAAGATAATCCACTTCATTTTACAAATAAAGAGTAGCGATAGACTAACAATAATATATAAACACAATAAACACACCCTCCTCTTTATCCAGGTTTACTGATGATTAAGAAATATTTGCAGTTTAAATATTGCGGTGTAAAACAGCATCGCAGCACTTTCGATGCTTACAACTGCACATCATGCTCTTAGTGTGCCATGGAAACTATACACTGCCAGCTTGTGACTGCCTTTGGGCGGGGCAGACCTGTCAACAGCACCCGATGCTGCTCAGTGAAAATACAAAATGGAGAACAATACGTGCTTTTACAATATCGGAAACCTCCCCAATGATCCCAGAAGAAGTCACTGGATTTGTCGCTAGTCGCTGAGAAAATAGATCATCAAGGATGGTTGGAATGTCGCCAGATCTAGCGACAAAATCACAAAATGGGCAAAACACACAATTATAATTTCCCTGCTCTTTCCAGCTACTGCTGGGTTGTGCACGTATGCATGCACATAGTGCATGTACAGCTCATCAGGATATCACTGTTTATGCGGTGCGGATTTACTGGACTATAATATTAACATTCCATGACAGTCAAAATCCAATTACAGAACAAATGTCGTCAGAAAGTTGATCTTTGTATTTAATAAATACATATATTTTAGGTAAATTTTACAGTGAAGGACCAAGCTTGACTGGTGACATAAAAACCTACTTTTCATTCATTCATTAGATAGTCCCTTTATCCCCTAAGCGTATTTATGATATGTCAATATTTGTACTCATGTTCATTTATACTTATCCTTTGAGCTGTCAGTGATGCTCTGCCCTGCAGCAACACCAATCTTCCGGTCTGTTTCCTTCCCAGCGTCTTTGGGATGCCCTAAATACGGTGTATATATTTATTTATATGTATATTTATTCAAATCCATTGTCGCTCAGTGAACTTCTTTCGAGCAGAAAAGGCTTTGTGTGAGTTATTGCTGATTTACTGAGAGAGAATATAGCACAAAAGGGCTTTGAGATACGTTAACCTAGTTCCTAGATTGGTCTAATGGCGCCCCCTGGTGTACATTCCGAATACGCGTTTATTGTCGTTGTAACACGTGACAGGTACAACGAAATTCAATATGTCAAGAGTACAGTACATCAATCATACGCTCGCCCTTTTACCGCAGGTTCTTTATAACAATGGATCATTCCAGTCATCAATCATAATTAAGAATTGAAAGAAGCTCTCTTGCCCTATATATGGTAAAAATCACGTTGAAGTAATTCAAGCTTTTTCTCCCACTTTACTCAGATAATCATACTGAAGTTTTAGTCCACCAACAAAGCCGGGATTACAAGTTTAGGAACAGAAAAGAACACCGAGTGACTGTTGTTTTTAATGCTTTGCTAGACATTATCAAACAAACATCACACAAACACTATTTGAAATGTTTTATTTTCGAAGCTTTTAGGACAGCCAAAATGTGTAAAGTAAGAAAACAAACAGCAAGTTAGGTTGTACTCACTTGATTATTTTTTAATAAAAAAATATGATACTTTCCCCATGTTCACAAAGCGTTTCAAAACCAGAATAAACAGAAATTACAGAGTAAATTCAGAGACGCTGAAAGGCCAATAGCATTTTTGGCAAATATAAATATAGTGGTTTGAACAGGGAGTCTGAATATCTCACATAAAAAGAGTCTGCATACAGTCTACGCGACAGTAGGACACTCCACACTGCCGGTATCAACCTTTATTAATGTAGAAAACCAGGATCCTTATTTACCAATTCAAATTGTCACATTTATGACAAGTAATATATATATACACATTCAGCCAGTTGGATAGTCTCTGGATGTTGCCCCGACTGGCAAGTTGATTGTCTACTCAGGGGCATAATTATGAGAGTATGTGAAGTCTGTGTAGTAATTCTGTGGCCCACCCCTGCCTGCTGGGTAACCCCAAGAGCATGGCCCACCACCAGGCCCATCCATCCGTTCATGTCCTCGCCCTGGCCGTGGCCAAAACCCACTTGTAGGTACTCCTCTCCCCCGGAATACCCCAGGACCCAGAGCAGGTCGCATCGGCCCATGAGTCATCTGTGCAGGGACGCCTCCGCCTACGTTACCATAGCCCATGCCACTCATTAGCTGTGAAGGGAATTTAGGTCTGACTACTGAGCCCCCCCTGGTGGAGGCTGCAGGAACACCCACAGAAGATTTGTCAGTGCAGTTCACCTGAGTCCTACTACTCTGACAACCAGGGTTGCTGCCACCAAGGGTGTCTCCACTCTTAGGCAGTCCAGTGGGGTCAACTGGCCCAGAGGGACCCAAAACCTGATTGTTTGCAGTGCTGGTGTTGGATCCTGCAGTCCCCCAAGATCCCTCCCCGGGTGCACTCAGTGTCATGTCTGAATGTTGTGCTGCGGTACAACTGGCATTTATGGCAATGGCAGTCATGTAACTTTGCTTGGCTGAGTCACTGTGGTCTGCAAAGGGAAGAGAGGGGGTGAGTGGAGAAGTCCCTGTAGCTCCAATTCCTGCAGAGTCTGAAGCAAATGTGTGACCTAGCATCATAAGGTGAGGTGGAGGAGGTGGTTTGATTTCCAAAGGGAGGGAAGCCAGACTGGTAAGAGGCCCAGGTGTGGTGTTGACAGCAGGGGGTGTAGCTGCAGTAGAAGTTGTGACCGGAGGGCGGCATTCCTGTTCCTGGTTGCTGCTGCAGGGTGAGGCGGGATAAGCTGGGGAGGCTGTATAACTGGAAGACCCGGTGTAGGATGACCAATTGGCAGAAGGACAAAGGAAACTTTGGTGGGGATTCACAGGGAATCCTCCAGGAGACAAGTTGCCCATATCCGAGGAGCCAATGCCTATCTGGTTTGTAGCTTTGAATTGATTGATGGCTGTTTTGAGAGCGTTGTACTCAGACTGTGGAGGAGTCCTATCAGGGGTGGTGTCCTGGTCGGGCAGTGGTGGCTGGAACTCATCCATATTTGGAGGCGGTGGCTGTGGCGATTTCTCTTTCTCAGCTTCCAGGTTCTGCGCTTTGCTTTCAGTAATGGTGTGCATATCACAATCATCTGAGTCTAATGACATGTCTTCTGCTTCCACACACTCATCATTCACTACTGGGAAAACAGGATGAGCCAGAATGAGAAGATAAAAAAAAAAGGTGTTACACATTAATATGCATGTCGAAGTAAACGTGAGTCTACATATTTACTTAGTGAGACACATTAACAGAACCGAAAAAAATCATAAACACACACTAGATTTCAGTAAAAGTAAAATACGGATCTGATGGGCCTACCCACCAGTAGAAGCAGATGTTGGAAGCTCATTTTGATTGATGGTCCCAATCAGGCTGTGGAAACCACTCATAATATCGTCAATGCTTGCTATGACTATTCCATTTCTGGAATACTGTAAAAACATCTCAAAGGGCCTCTCTGTAAAACATAGTCCATACGTCATATTTCATGTGTGGTGAGTAATCAAGTACTTGCATTTGGTAAACATGAAAATACCTGTTACAAAAATGAGATGTCGCTGTTGTGTGTGTTGAGCTTGAAGCTTGATCAGGCAATCAAGATCGGGAGCCTGACGTGACTGGGCGTCACACTCGTGATAAGGAAGGAATTCTACAAGATGCTTCTTCTGATAGGCTGTCAGAAGGTTCAGTAACCCCATTGCATTGGTGTTCAACCTGTAGACAAATAAATAGACCAGCTTGTACTAAAGCCACATATTTCATCAAACCTTACAGGTGGCTAAAGATAAACTTTAATTCTGGCATGTGTTTTGGTAATTTTTTCTAACTTCAAACTGACCGGCCCATTTCTTTTAGCTTCTTCTGTGACTTGCAGTGCACTTTCCACTGCCAGGGCTGTTCAGGAGTACTTTGCTCTTCCAAGAACTTCAACAATGTCTGCAAGCGATCTGAGCCCAAAAAAATCTGGTCAAATCAATGTCAAATTGTTACAAAACATTTTACCTGTTTTTGAAAGAAAAATAACTAACCCTGTGTTATGAGGTCAGGATTAAGGACAAACTCATCAGACACCATGAAGCCTCCAGATACAAACAGCTCATTGTAGGTGTGGTTCTTGACATCGTCCAGAGTGTCTACTCCGGCAAAACTCACCGAGGGTAGCTTCTTCAAAGACACCAGTGCTGGGATCTGCCGGTTAGAGATGAGGTTTATTTTTGTATGCAAATCGTGGCATATTGAAGATAAATGCTATCAACAAAAAATGATATAATTGCAATAACTAACAAGGGCTCAGTATTGCTGAAAAAAATAATAATGAAATGCAGATTGCATACAAGATGACAGCTGGGACCAAGAGGATTTAATCTTACCTTGTGCACATGTGCAGCAATATGCTCATTCTGAATGATTATGAGTAGTTTGTCCAGACTGTTGCTGTTTTCCAGAAACATCGCTGGGCTACATTCACTGTTGCCAAGGCTTTTCAAGTACTCCTGCAGGAGAAACAAGAAAACATGAGAAATATAACTGTATTTAAATTGCACGGCACAGATGGCCTTTTCTTATACAACAGTGCTGAGCAGGACAAACGCCACGACACAGTGAAATGTCCACAATGTTGAAGTGATTGTTTTTCTGTTGATAACGTGCGGAACAATGTTGGAATGCACTTTTTCTTACTATTATTATGCACTTTTACTTTCACAAGGAAGCTGATAATTAGATGGTACTGCTATTGACAATTACCTGTGACAGGCTTTCTCAGACTGATTTCATAACAAGAGTGAAGGTGAAGGAGCAAGGATGTAGATTGTTGTACCTTTATCTCCTTGCAGACGTAACTCTCCTCATTCTCATCCTCTCCGGAGTAGATGTAAAATTTCACTGTATTCTTGGTGACGTCCTTGAAGATCTCCACCAAGCTGCTGAAAACCTCAGGTTTCAGTTGACCAATGAGGCTGCCTGCCAGCAGTCCAGCTCCATTGCCAGTGCCTGCCCCGGGAACGTCCGCAGCAACAGAACCAGAGGCAGATGTGGAAGCAGAAGCACCAGCAGTAGGAGACACTGACTTCTGGGATTTCTCTGATGATTCTGGTGGAATCTGAGAGGGAGAATAGGCCTCATCTTCAATGTTTGCTGTTACGGCATCTGCTTTAGGCTTAGTCTCTCTGGCAGTGCATTGTTTATTAATCTGAGTTGAGTCGTTATTCAACAGAGGGGGCTGTATTTCAGTTCTGGAAGTTTGCAAAGGTGATGGCATTATTAAATCTGATGTCCCTGTTGCCGCTGGGGAAGCGGCTTTGGAGAGAACAGGTGTGACTGGGATTAACTTTTCCAGTTGCTCACAAAGTGCTTTAACATGCTCTTCCACGGAGACAGGAGTGACATTCTCTACAACGGAGTCTGAGAAGCAACAACTGTGCTGCCAGGAATTGTGCAGAGGTAGCCGTGGCGGTAGCTGCAGGGTGTAAGTTATATGGTGACTCTGCATTATGTTTTTAATGTCAGATGTGAGGCTGTGAATTTCCTGGTTCAGTATGGTGTCCAAGCTGATTGTGGGCGTGAAAGGGACTTCCATTGATAGTGGTAATGTCAGTACTGGTGCTGCCTTTTTTACTTCCATCGCTATTGGTAATTTTGGCTCGAGGCTCTCTATCATCGCAGCATCTGGCGCTAGCTCAAGCAGCGACTGCAATTTCTCTGAGGGAGAGCAAAGAAAAACACGTCACACAAGTCCCTCAAAATTGCATCTAAGATGGTTTTACAATATGTGGTAATGATTTACCTTCATTTATAGGTGTGACCAAAGTTGTGTTGGGTGAGACTTGAGCCTGGTCTATTGGACAGCCTGCACTAAAAGGACTTGTAGGGCTACAATCCATATCCTCCTAAACAGAGAGCATCATCAGTTCACACGAAGTACACACTGCCACATGTTGTAGGGCAGTGGTGCTCAACTTTTCTTCAGTTAAGTGGACCATTTCTTTCACCCCCTTATCCAGAGAAAACATTTTTTGGCAGAAAAAATAAATCACAGAACTGTAGCACCACTATCTTATTTATTACTGTTGAAAACAGCTCATCTTTAGTGGTCTTGTTTGACAATTTTAGAAATAATCATCACTTAAAAAGAAAATAAATAACTTAATTAAGACTTTGGGCAAATACAATCATAAACTTCGAGTGCCCTATTGGAATTATGTCTTAAATGCAACTACGGTTTTACTGTTTTTTTCTTTATGTTATCACTAGGTTACAATAAAAGTTCTGTACAATAAAAGTTCTATGGTAACATATGCCAGCTGTTCACATCTCACCTCTGTGTAGTTAGTTTGTGATGAGAGCTCATTTTGTTTGCCAAGACCAGAGGGTGGAGTAGCAGGTTCCCCGCTTTCCGGACCTGTTGACTGTTCACCGTGATTTGATTGCACAGGTATTGATCCCTGAGCAACAGCTTTGTTAAGAGTGGCTAGCAGGATCTTGAGGAGTCGCTGGGTTTCATGAACTGCTGTAGTATTGGTGTTGTCACAAGCCCTCAAGTCAGTGTCATAGATCCCTATGCTTTCCATAACTGCTGTCAGATTTTCACTCTGTCCACCCTCTTCTCCAATCTCCTCTACTGGCATCCCTGGAAGGATGAAAAAAAACATTTTGGAACCAAAATCAGTATGCAATGTGTATATAATGCATCTTGTGCAACAAACATCATGAATATCATTGCCAATTTGTCATCATAAAATTAAAGAAGCTCAGAAGCATCCATGAAAAATGTTCTAATTAATTTTCAGGTTATATTCAAAGAGCTTTTTATCTGTTGAATAAAACAAAATTATTGCAGTTACTTCAATGTCAATTTATATTTAGATTTTCATACTAATGAAAACTAATTAAGGAATTAATTAATCTAAGCGTGTTGTGAAACACATTATGACAATATTGCCTCCAATGTAGGTGGTCATGAAGTTACACACACAGCTCTCCTTACCTCTGCTGGGTTCACCATTGCTCAGCAGATCTGTGCGTTGCTGTTTGTTCACGCTCCCCTTCTCATCACCTTCAAACTTTCTCTTGAGATTGTTGGACACCCAGGTTCCATCCTCTCCTGTGTCCCTCCCAGGATCCTTGACTAGTGCTCTTTTATGGTGTTGGATCAGTTTAAGTAGCTGCTTCATCTTGTCTTTATCATACTCATTCTGTGACAGCTGCAACCTTGGATGCTCTGGCTGGGATTCGGTGTGGGACTGATGCTGCAACTGGGATCCATTTGAATGGGCCAACCCTGGCCTCCGTCTGGTGTCCGAGGGTGGCTTCTCCTGTGCAAGCCTTTCTGGTGCTGTCCTTTCTGAGCGGTCTGAGCCACCCCAGTCAGAAACAGGACTGTATTCTACTGAAACTGGATCAGTTATAGGTGTGGGATGGTGCATCCTTTCAATGATGTCTTTTGCCTTGTTCAGAGGTAAAGTATAATTGGAAGGGTTGTGGATGTAAGAACGCAATAAGGTTTCCATGTTCCCTTTGGGTCTGGGTAGGGGAAACGTGGATGGCCTATCATCCACACCATATTTGTAGTCAGGCAAGATAAATGGTCGCACTCGTCCTGAGTCTATGCGACTTAAATAATCCGTGGCCTGCCGCTCCACACCTGAACTTGGGTCCTTGCCTGGGTTGGGTCGCAATGTGAAGAAGGCGTAATGGAGGGCAGGGATGAATCGTTCCAAAGACTGGAATGCTGTCTGTGGCTCTGTTTTCAGTGGTTCTGGCTCAGGCAGTCGTGAAGCTAACATAAAAGACACAAACTGCAACATTACAAAAGGCTACATTCCACAAAGTTTGAACTGAAGCTTCTTGTCTGTATTTTCGGACCTGATACAATCAGGACAGATCTTACTACATGAGTGAACACATTCATGTATTACTGAGATCTGAGTGTCCAGACGGTACAAGTCAGTTTGGCAGAGCTTCATCCAGATGCCGGTGTAGAAAAAAACCCAAAAAACTACTCACAATACTTGATAACTGCCCTTGACTCGTGAAAGAGGAAGATTGCTTGCAGGCTCTTTTCAACACGCCCCCGCCGTTCTGCAAAATACATGGAAAAAAGTTAACCTCACCAATGGTAACAATTAGAAGTTGAACTGTCACAATAGGAAATTATGAAATAACAGTAAAAGAAAAGATTTTGGGACCTTTGGACTCCACCATCTGTGCTGAGGACAACAGGAAGAGAAAGCCTCGGTCAAACAGGCACTTCACCAGCACCTACACAAGGGAAATAGACTATACAGTCAAACACCATTGTGTTCATTATCATGAGTCACTAGCAAGTCCAGACCTCCCAACCATGAAGAAATTTGCATCTCCACTCGCAATCAGATAAAAAGAGGTTTGCTAGGTGGGCTGGGGCTTTGAACGAGTCGTGTATGGACGGTAATGAATGTATGACAGGCTGACCAATCACGATCTAGATCAGGGGTCGGGGGGGGGGGGGAGAAGTCTAGTGTATGCAGTGAGTCTCACTGCATGAGTTTTGAGGATGAGTTTGATACAAGTTACTGCGCTGTAAAATAAAACAATGTAACTAACGAGACCATAGCAATATGTTTTAGAACGAGAAGTGCGCTGTAGCTATGTGCTCACAGCCGGTGAAAGGCTAATCGCTGAGGTGGTACAGGAGAGACAGGTTATGTGCAGCGGCAGTTGACTTGGCTGAGAACAATATGTGCTTTCACTTTTATATCTGCAAATACACCGTGGTAAAGTTGGATTTTGGATATTCGGCTCCGTAGCTACAGCGGTAGTCCTCCCTCACCATGCCCGTGCGGCGAAATCGCTCGGGAAGTGGTGCGCTTACTGCTGGCTGTTTTTCTAGGGTTCATCAAAAAATTACTATTTTGATGAATAAAAATGCTAATACCAGAAAAATCTCTCATTTCCAACAAAGTCATGAAACGTTTTTACGTTATTCTCTAGTTATAAAGAAAATAAGGTTTGGAAAGTCTCCAGATTTTGCGAGAAAATCGCCAACACTGACCTGTATATGAGATGGGAAGCCATTCACAAACTACATGAAAAAATAATTCATAAAAATATCCGAGCATCTATTCTCCTGATTAAAAAAAATAAAGAGGAAATTATTCAGAAAATAAAATATGTCCCACTTTGCAAAGCTAGTCAAGAACAGGATGAATAGAATGGTTATTGATGACAATCAGTGCAGAAATAAACAATATTGAGCAAGCAAAACTGATGTGCAGATATATGAATTGGCTTTATCTTAAAGTCGGCAATTTTTTTTTCATTATTTTACACAAATCAGTTCAGTGTTTAAATTAGCTCAGAGTAGGTATACATGTGTAGCTGCACTTTTGTTTGCTGAATTTTCTGTAATGTTTTGCAGCTCCCGAACATTTATTTTTTATTGGAAGAGAAGACAAAACGGCTCTTTTGATGGTAAAGGTGCCGAACCCTGGTCTAGATTAACAAGGCTCTAGACCACAACCACCAAATTTTTAACTCATAATTATTAGAAGAGTGATTACTTTATTAAAAAAAATAATATACAAAAGATATATTTTTGTATATAGGTATATAGGTTTGAAATAGGTTGCCAATACATAGTGCAATATGTATTGGCAACCTATATACACATTATATTGCCAATACAAACTAGGTAGTTGCACAGCTAGCAGTTTTGAGAGAGATGACTCGCATCTAAAAAAAAAAACCATGTTATAGTTGGGACACCTGTATGCCAAAAACAATATCCCCAGTGTGCCAGTATCTTCATACCCGCTTCTAACATCACAAAAAAATTTCCCCATTACAGATTGTCAAACTACAATATAGCGTGGATCCAGGGGCAAACAAGACATGCGCATGTTAATCTTGCGTCAAAAAATGTGACGTTAAAGGAAACTTCTGTAACACTCGGACAACCCTAATATACGTATATACTTACTCTGGTAATTCTATCAAAAATAGAATCATAATCACCACCATGTTGACCAACAAGGATGTATAATGTCCTATATTGATTTGTAGTATGAGAGACTCTTACAGGTAGATAACAGTGACTCACCAGCCTATCTTTCTCAAGTTTGTTAATCAGTGCTACCAGACTTCCACTGGTGAGTTTTCCTTTTCCTTCTACAACCTCAAAAAGACTGCACGTCATCCCATATTTCATCACTGCAACAAAGCAAAAAAAAGTTACTCTTGTTAATAACGGTTTCATGACTCAGGAACAAAATGTTCCCATATATAATTGATCTTTGCGTGAAATGTTTTGAAAGCAACCAAGTTAATAATCAAACAGCTTCACAGAACAGATTGTGTATCAAGACTGCCAAGTACCACATATTCTACTGACCTTCCCGTGACGCGCCGTAGGTGTCCCAAGAGAAGAGCATTGCGGGAATCTTTCTCTTCACCTGTTCAAGGTGCATGCCCTCATTTACCTCCAGTTTCTCAGGTCTGTTTAATGAAAACAAAAATGTGTCAGCATACAGTGCATAAAAGGTATGACTCTTCCCGTTGAGAAGAATTCATAGTCTGAATTACTACCTCTAAAATTGAATAGACAACATTGTTTGTGATGTGAATTATGTTTTAAATTAAAAAAGATAATTAAGTGCAATAAATTCTACGAATAGGGTTTTGTTATTTCATACTGCACGTCACTCCCAGCCCGTTCAACACTGAAGGCTTTTCTCAACAAAACAGTATGAGATGATAATTTGTCATTTGCAGTGACTGAAAGCAATTACGGATTAGCAGTGAAGCAAACGTTTTCACAATTGCAGTAAACTGTAAGCTAAAGGAACTGGTCTCAGATATTGCATGCATCTTGTGTCAGATTTCTTTCAATCTTTGCAAATTTACTTAAATGAATGCTGAACACAGATCATGTGCCTAAAATCTGAAATATGCAATATAAAGTAAAATTACGCCATTCTCCCCATACCGCAAAACTAGCAAACAATTTCCTGCCTCATTTTAGATCACTGGTGCTTTTTCAAAAATGTAAGAGTTCAGAGGTTTCCAGAGGTGATTAAAACCAAATCAAAATAAGGGTTGACGCTAAAGCAATAAAATTGGTCAGTAAATTATGTAGGATTTGTGGTATACTCACAGTTTGAAAGGAAGGTAGGGGCGCGAGCATGATCGTAAACAGATAGGAAATAACTCCTGGCCCTTGTTTACCAGTGAACCTCTCCACACAGAATAGCAGCGACGCCCTGCAATCACAAACACAGTTTATAGGTCAAAAAAGCAATACAGCTAGATAGTAGCACACAAACACTACATAACTCCTGCTTTGTCACTAAAATGGTTCCCAGTGAGACACGAGCTTACCCATTACCCAAACATTATAATAGATGATTTATCAATGATTTTAATAGAAATTGATATTTTACCTCGACTTCCTTCAGAGGGTATGGCGTTAAGTCTGTAAAACACAAAAACGACAAATATGGTTAAAAAAAAAAAAAAAACCATGGACACCAAAGGAGATGTTGTAAATGTCCCCATTTGCCGGATAAATGTCCTTACCTGTGTGTAGTCAAAGAAGTCGCTGCAGCTTCCTTGCCTTTGTATTGAAAGGACAACACAGCGTAGGGGCACACATGCCTGGGCCGTGGTTTAATTTCATCAAATGCAAACTCAAAAAAATATTGCTGGAAAACAATGTCATGTTGAAAAAAAACAATCAAAATGGAAGAATTCAACCAAAGAATGAATACGATCAAATGTACCTGTGTGCGCTCAAATGCTCTGTAAGACAGCAAAGACGTAACCCTATTGGCACTTTTGGACAAATGACAGTCAAACTTAGTTGCAGGTTCCTTTGCGTTATTTGGCATGTTTTCATGGATGTGCTTTATTCTTCCCTGAGAGGGAAAAAAACAAGACTGGTTAGAATCAGGTCACTGGACATGTGCCAGTGATATAAAATAAAATACTTATTAAAGGCAGTCTTACCCTCATAACTTTAAAAATGATGATGTCTCCAACGGCACCAACTTCAAATGGATTGATTTGTAACAAATCAGAGAATTTCGAAAGATAAACACCTACAACAAAATTGGAATGAAATGGAATTTGGGTGGGAAAAACATTTTCAAAAAGATTTTTTAAAAAGATCATGGCAAGCCAACTAAATTTAGGGCCCTATGAAATACGTTTCATTTTTTCCCCAAATTTGGTTTTATTTTTTTCTTCAAAATTCTCTTTTTTCCCGTTTAAATTTTTTGTAATTGTTTAATATGTTTTTTTTTTTTTTTAACATTTTACACTTATTTCTACCAGCACAGTGTGTGTGATTTTTGGGTTGCGAATAAAAGGTCAGTTAAATAAGTGCAAAAAAACTTACATTTACTGATGCAATACATAAATGGACAATTTAGCCCAGTGATAGAGAAATGGATGTGGCTTGGCTAACTTTTCTAATGGGATGTCTGCCTCACATTGCTACAAAATCTTCAACAAACTGTTATGTCTGTTCTTGTGATTAAAGAAGATGGAGTCACTCTTGCAAATCCCACTGCATATGTAAGATATTTTTATGACACGCTTATTTTGTTTATAGTTAGACGTGTAACAAATGGCGCTCTTATTGTGAAAGCCGGAAGGATGTTCTGTGTGAGAAAGTCTCTTCACAACTATTGAGCTAGGTGCAAAAATAAACATGTTTGTCTTTTTTCACTCAGAACCTGCACGTCATCATCAGGCATTGTAAAACGCTCCTTACATTAAAGCGGAAAAAGACAACACGGTGAAAATATATTCATCCATCCCGAGTCGCACACACAACCGCAGTAACATGCTAGCTTCTGTGAAGCGAAGCTAAGAGGAGGTTCCGCCAACTTTCGTTGGTGTTTATAGTCATTTCAACATTGGAGGGGGCGGTTTAGTGTTTATAATGAGATTCCGCCAAAATCTTGCCATCCGCCGGGTATGTAATTCCACACACGAACGTTCCTTCGCCTCACGATGACAGCATTTCATTCACATAATGCCAATTTCTGTGAGATTTTGCATTGAAAAGTAAATTCCCGTTTTATTGGCCATTTTGTCCGCAGTTTTGTTAACGTGGAAATCATAGGGCCCTACAAATTCCAAAAGGCAAATTGTATGCTTTATTGCAACTTCATAGTCATGTAACTTACCAACTGTTGGATTTCCGACTGTTGTTATCTTGGAGTGTCCTACTGACAAACCCTTCTCGCAGATCCACTGAAGCTAAGACATACAAGAAGACATGCAAATGTCTGCATGAAGTTATCAGAAACATTCATTGTAAAACGTGAGGAACCAACCTTGGATTTATCTGGATATAAGAAACAGTATGATTCTGTCAGTTCTTGTTCTGTCCGGCCTTCTTGCTTCATCTCCCTACGTTTCTCGATGAACTGGAACACAAACGAGAGAGTTTTGTCTGAACATTTCAAACAGAAAAATAATAACCCCAGCACAAACCAAGTACCCACCACATTATTACAGTAGAGTCTAATCTGAAATCTACGTGGTCCACTGAGACAACTACTAACCTCCTTTTCCAGCAGCTCATTGTGAATGAGTCTGGCCTTGCAGTAGGTGAACGTTCCTCTTGATGTTGCATCCAGGTAAAAGGAGGAGATGAGCTTCACAAGGTCTTCAAACTCACGGCTGTCAGGGGGCAGAAGCTGGTATAAACCTACAGAGACACAAAACAAGCAGATTAGCATATTTCTAGCTGCAGCACAGAGTTGTTTTAATCTTTTTGATGAGTTAAAAAAAGGTAAAATGAAAAGCTGCAAAAAAAATTGTATTCAAAAATGGGCTTGCTAGTGGACCACATGCATCCCATCAAAAACTGTTAAGTTAATGATATTTGCTTTATACTCAGAAGAATCAATTAACAAGCTTTGCCGCAGCAAACATTAACCCCAAATTGCAAAAACACAAACGCTTCACATTCAATGTGAGACCGTAACACAATTTATATGCAATATAATAGAGTGGGGAAGTAGGTCATTCAGTTCAAATAATAAGTCATACTAGAATTGTTGAATTTACTGTATATGCAAAGTTGCCAAAGCTTTGCGATGAGTACGGTTTAGGAGTTTACACTTTTAGGGCAGGGTGTGAAATGGTAAAGCTTGATATTATGAAATACAACAGACTTTTGGTGAGCAACTGCTTTCGACTGAATCACAGGATTCAAAGTGCTGTGACAACATTGTGTTGTGGGGTTGATGAAGATTACAGTGTGTACATCACTTGGGTCAACCTGTAGTCAGTTGCACAATTTGACACCTGCATTATGCTATAACCCGACAAGTCCCCGATCTTGAGAAAAGGTGAACAAACCAAACAAAGCGGCTTATCGAATGGCTGTCCATCCACAAAACTGCCACTTTCGGGAACCACCACAGCAATGCTGCTTGTTCCCGTTGCTAACGTGGATACATGTGACAGCCATACAAGCCCCCCTAACTTTAAAATCGGACAGGGTGTGTGTTTGACAGGAACAACACGTTTCTGTAGACGACGGCGTCTATTTTGTCAGCTACCTGTCAGAGAGAACAGTAGGCTAGCTAGCAGGCTTGCAGCATGCAGGCGCATATGAAAGACAGCACACGTTCTGTTTAAAATAGCAGCGATATGGCACCACCTTTCCGTTCTTTCTTCTTCCTCGGGATTTGAAAAGCCTTCCGAGGCCGCTCCTCGGTTCGTCTCTGGCCTGGTGTGGGTGAACCGCTCCAGCTCCGGGCATCCGTCTGCCGCTCAGGGGCTTCTTGCTCGGGTATTAGACCGTCTCCACAGCCAGGCTGATCGCCATTTTGGTTGACTGGGGCCGAGGTGGCGGCTGAAGTCTTCTGGGGCTCGCCACTTTTCTCGTGTAGATTGCCTGGATCGGTATATTCCGAGTCCCTTTTCCCCATCGTCGTGGGGTTTAGGGCCATTTTCAGGCACTGCGCACGAATTCGGGCAATGCGGCGTAAGCTCCAACGATTGCGAGCCGATTCTCACACACACATACACCGCTCCTCACCCTGCCTCCGCCATTGTGAAAATGACGTACGCGTTCTTCTCCACTGCATATTACGCTTCGGCCACTGTGTTTACGTACGAGAAAATCCGCGCCACCTAGCGCCAGAGAGGGGTAGTGAGGAATACAGTGACAGCTGTAAGGGATTTACAATGATAGTATGTGCGCTGCTTCGGAGCGGAAGGCGCCACCAACAGGGGAAACATTTTAGGGCCCGCTGCAAACCCAGACCGACTCAAGCGCTCGTTAAATCAGTTAAGTGGAGGAAGTAACAAATGTGCGTGTCTTTTGCTTTGCTTGTTATCCAGACGTATCGAGGGGAACTAACCCAACCGTCTCTCTCCGCCAGACGTCCAATCAAACTGTGTTTTCGTGTGTAGCGCGTCACTTCAATGACGCGGAAAGCGTACGTTTACACGCCCGACGTCGTTAACACGGTCAATGCCGTCTCTTTCAATAGACGCGAATTATCAGTTTGTCGTCAGCGGTTACCGACAATGTTTTTTAAACTGTGTTTCGCTGCACCAAAATAGCTCTCTGTGTGTTTTCAGTGCAGCCTGTAATACAACAATTGGTCTTCTTTTGGAGTCGAAAATGGAGGAGCCTGACCAAGAAGTGAGAATATTTTTCATCGAGAATATGATATTCCCTGTAAAAATATACACAGTTATATTTTACGTTTTATGAAGTAGTAGGTAGCGAAGTTGCAACTACCGTGTACACAATACTTACAACTGACAACATTCACTTTTCTGCGTGTAATAGTAACGTAGATGTTCTATATTTATTTTGGAAAAATGAAGCATGTTAATGTTAAGTGTGTTTTTTCTATTGTTATAAGCCAGCTGTTCCTAATAAGATGAGTTACTTACATTTTTTTATTTAGCCTTTTCATTTTATTTTTATTCTTTAAAACTACACTTGTGACATACTGACTGTGATATAAGTTGAAATCGCTCTTTCAGGCAGTTATAACTGTGATGATATTTTTTATCCATATCGACAAGCAGCATCGGACGTCTCACAATAAACTTCTGGAGCAACGATGGAAGAAAGTGCAACAGCAGCGACTCCATTTACCAATGTGTGTTTTTGACCTCAATAGTCAGTACTGACCCATATAAATAAAAATCCTAAGCATGTGCTCTGACTTTGGATCATTGTGCAGGCCAATTGGTTTCCTGCAAAGTGGCAACGCCATGGCTGTGTCCCAAGCAGTGGAGGCTTACAGGCAGAACAAAGAGAGGGGTAGAGCTGTGCGCAGCCCATCACCAGAGCTTCACTTCCCTTCTACTGTAGGACATATCTCCAAAAGAACTATTAAAGCTCATTCATGTAAATGAATAGCAGCAACACAGTGTAATTTGTATGGATACTTGCTTTACAGATGCACAGTGAGGGAAAAAAACAAAGGGTGAGTTTACTGTTTTAATTGTATTTGTTTATTTAAATAAATAGATCTCATTTTACTTTGAACATTTTTGCAGATGAACTACATATTCCTGAAGCAGTGCGTAGAAAGCCGGCCAGTCATTCCAATCCCACAGCAGTGGTTGACCTCCATTGATGCCAAAATCCCTCCCAAACTTAAAGACAGCACTGAGCAAAACAAAATTCTGAAGGAGATTCTTAAGGAAGTCACTGACAATTGTCATGATGTCCTCGTCAAGCACACAGGTATTGACAATTATCTGTGTATGTGTACTGTACACAATGTATGTATGAATACATTTGATGTATTTGTTTAAGTGGATTCATTCCTGAAGAATCCAGAATGTGAAGAAACTACCTCGGAAACACATACACCTCTCCCATCGGTGTAAGAGTGTTTTAATCACACATATATTTCACCCTCTGTACATTGTCCCAAGCATAAAATGGTTGTCTTTTGTAGCATTGTTGAATTTTCCCAAACACGACATGAGAGCTTTATCACAAACCGGAACCGGATGAAGGAAAATTTGCACATTCTACATCCCATTATGCAAACTATTTTGGATATTGGCTACACAACCTTTTCTTCAATGGTTTTGGTGGATATTTCGGGATACAGGTATGTAAAAGGACTACAAACACAAAAAAACCTATACGCTGAAGTACCCGTGATAATGTCTCTTGTCAAGATTGAACAAAGTGGTATACCATCATGGTTCAGGGCTTTGGGACCTGTTGATTCCAAGGTGCTGCAGAAAGACCTGGCTGCAGAATGTGACACAACAGAACGGAGCATCATGGATACCTGGTTCCCTAAAGTCATCAATTTGTTAACAAGTCCAAAAACACTGGGGTCCGTTAAAGAAGAATCATTGGATTCCTTCTTTGACTGCGCATGCACCCTCATCTCCAATCAGGTGGAGTAGTCTTATACACACTACATCCAATACTCTTTAGGATTGGTTTGGTTTGTCATTTCCATCATTTGCATTGTCTCTTTGCTGTTTTTTTCTAAATTCCCAGTTAAAATCCCTCCTCCAGAGAAGTGTAGAGGACTTTGTCCACCCATTTGAGCCAAGCAACCACCACTTCTTGCCCATCTTTCGAATGACACTGACATTTAATGAAGAAAAGATGGAAATATGGCCCACTGTACAGGAACTGGAAGCAGATGTTTTTGAAATCCTTAATGCCATCACAAGTACACTGCAGGTAAGATCATGGACATAATTGTATGCCCATTGTTGTCAAGCTAGTTATTTTCATAGTCTTAAAGTGTATTTAAAGGTGAATTTGAAATATGTAGATTTGATCCACAGAAAGTGCAGACAGTCCATTCCTGGCTGGCAGAATCCACATCTGCATTTGTTGATGCCAAGGCCCCTGACCACACTCTTGCTTGGGCTCATTTCACTCTGAAAGCAACAGTGCGTGACAATCTAAAAGAACCAGAAGAATATTTCCAGAATTATGGTAATTCAAATATAATCTCTAAGACTGTCATCATCCAACCAATTATAGAGCATTCTTTTGAAATAGACTGTTATTTTGTAGTTGACAACTACGACTGGTTAGTCAATGGAACTGCTCAGACCCGAGTTGAGACCTTTGTAGAAGAAACTCATTCATTTGTTGAATATATTCAGGTAAGTAATGACATTCATGCTGTATAATTTTTTAAAAACTGTTCTCAACCACTTTTTTGTGATGACTGTGATGTGTGTGATCTTTTTGATTGTTTACAGCAAGTAGATGAGTTTCGTGACTTGTCAAGGAAGATTGGCACCCTTCCAACAAAAGCTCATTTTGCAATGGTCCAATTAGATTGTGAGGAGCTAAATCAGGGACTCGCTAATAAATCCAAAGCCTGGGCTAAAATACTTGTCAACAAAATGAAAATCAAACACAGTGAGCAAAATCTACAGTGAGTGTCATTTTTATATTTTTTTAAAACTTGTTGGACCCTATTATTGCATTTTGAATGTTTTGTGTGTTTATTGAAAGGATCTGCTACGATTTTGAAACCATCCGAGAAAATGCTTTGAAAGTACCAGAGACTACAGATGACATGGCCAACATGATTGCATACATTGAATTAACTAAGACAAAGGGTATAACACTTCTTAAGGAAAGAATCATGGTAAACTTTTTGCTGAAATTTCACACATTATGTGTAATTGTTGTTACACTCACAAAAGCGCCATCAAACATCAGTTGCTCTTGTGATCTGACAGAAAGCTTACAGCAGACTTAGCTACCTCCTAGATGTCCACATATTTGAACCTGAAGATCTAGAACTCAATTCAACTGTCTTTCTGTGGCCATTGAAAATCGGAGAGGTTTTTGAACTCAGCGATGAGGTAATACTCCTGTCTGAACCTACATGTGTTTTCATTTATGACCAACACATAGATATATTTGTTAGGTTTTTCAAGATGCCAAGAAGAAAGGGGAGCAGGAGATGCTTGCTAAACGAGAAAGAGTATCAGTGCATCTAGTCAAGCTACAACGTAGGGTTGATGAGTTCCCCCACTGCTCTGAGATTAATATGATGCAGCAGGTATATTGCATCATTTGTGCATTGTGCAACATTACAATTTTTGTGTTAATACGTTGCTCTTAAATAATGAACTTGTATTTCTACATTGACTGTTACTTGGGGTGTTTTTGGCTGTACTATACTAATGTAATATTTAATGGGGTTTTTTTGGGGTGGGGCAGTATATGGGAGACATCAAAACAGTGCAGACCCTTCTCCAAGAGGCTGAGGAATCAATTGAAGACATTCACAAAGATGAAGTTTTTCATGAGTGGGATCAATCATATTACCCAGAAGTTGAGCTCATCAGACAGAATATTGAACCATACCAGAGGTTGTTTGGATTCATACTTAAGTGGCAGCGCACAGAGAGCAGGTCTAATATTAGATGTAATGATTTTATTTAATTATGTTATTTCCACTTGTAGCTTACATTATCTTTCTCTGTGAACAGCTGGATGGATGGTTCCTTCCTGGAACTGGATGGTGAGGGAATGGAGATAAAAGTGGATGAGTTTTACAGGGAGATCTTCAAGATGCTGAAGTATTTCCAACAGAAAAAGAGCAAGGCTGAACAAGAAACAAAGAAGCCAACTGGATCAGCTAGACGACGTCGTGGTGAAGAAGAAGTCAAAGAAGAGAGTCCTACAGTTGTCTTGTGTTCCACTGTACTAGAGCAGGTCAAAGAGTTTAAGGTATTCAATGTCGGCTAGTCTTAAAAATGCACCCCAGTGTATGATTCCACAATTTTGTTTTTCTCACTCTAAATCATTGTTTTTGTCAATAGGAGTATATTCCTTTATTAATAGTCCTGTGTAATCCGGGCATCAGAGATCGCCACTGGAAGCAAATGTCAGACATAGTTGGATATGACCTCACTCCTGATGCGGGTACAACACTACGCAAAGTTCTCAAACAAAACTTGAATCCTTATGTCGAAGAGTTCGAGTCAATCAGTGCTGCTGCTAGTAAGGTAAGAATTTACATTACATTACATTCTGTGGTTATGGTTTCTATCACTGGTGATGAAAATAAATAGCTTAAACGATACATTTGATTTAAAAAAACACATCCTTTTTTATGCATCTTACAGGAATTTTCCATGGAGAAGGCGATGCAAACCATGGTCACTTCTTGGGATGGTGTTTCTCTCCAGCATCAGCCATACAGAGACACTGGTGTGTCCATCTTGACTTCTTTGGAAGAAATTCAGGCAATGCTAGATGATCAGATTGTGAAAACCCAGACAATGAGGAATTCACCATTCATCAAGCCCCTTGAAAATGAGATCATGGTTAGTGTCAAGTTGGCATTGGTATAAAGACTAGATGTGAACGCATGTTTAGCCCATAACATTTTTGTGAATGACTTTCATGAAAAATTTTTCATTGCTCCGCAATTTAGATTTGGGAGGAGCGTCTTCTTCGCATCCAGGAAAGCATTGATGAGTGGCTGAAGGTGCAGGCTCAATGGCTTTACCTTGAGCCCATCTTCTGTTCTCAGGACATTATGCAGCAAATTCCAGAAGAAGGAAGACTCTTCCAAATTGTTGACAAAAACTGGAAGGAGGTCATGCGGCATTGTGTTAAGGACTCAAAGGTAGGTTTGAAAATAATTTGTGATAAGCGTTTGGTCTGTCTCTTATGTATGGTCTATTTGTAACAAGAACTTTGACATTCTCTGTCTTGTAAATCTTCTACCAGATTCTTCAGGCAACGTCAATGCCTGGTCTACTAGAAAAACTAATAGAGTCCAACTGCTATTTGGACACCATCATGAAAGGACTAAATGACTATTTGGAGAAAAAGCGTCTGTTTTTTCCAAGGTAAACAAGAGAAACAAAAGAATGTCATTTATAGCTGTAATGTGTGTGTGAGTGTGTATATATATATGTGTGTATATATATGTGTGTATATATATATATATATATATATATATATGTACATATATATATATATGACAAATTGCTTGCTGCCAGGTTCTTCTTCCTGTCCAATGATGAAATGCTGGAAATTCTTTCTGAGACCAAGGACCCACTGCGTGTACAACCCCATCTGAGGAAGTGCTTTGAGGGTATTGCCAAACTACACTTTCTACCAAATCTTGATATCCAGGTAGGCATTCACACAGTGCAGCTGTCGCATAGCAGCAGTACATCTGGTTGATAGATGCTGTTTTTATCCAGGCCATGTACAGCAGTGAAGGGGAGCGTGTTGCGCTAATTCAGCTCATCTCCACAGCTGAGGCCAAAGGATCTGTGGAGAAGTGGCTGGTGCAAGTGGAAGAATGGATGGTTCGCAGTGTCAGGGATGTAGTGGACCGCTCCAGAACGGTGAGATCATTATGCAACAAATTAAGATGTTTAATGTATCAATTATTAAATAACTTTGGTAAGAGGGAATTATTGTACAGGTGTGCTGTGGACTGGTCAACATTAAAGCCTCTGCTAAAATTTATGCAAGCTTTAGCCGCACCGATATGGGATTTTTGAGGCCGATGCTGATACCAATATAGGGTACTGAAAAAAGGCATTGGCCAATAAGCAATTTCTCAGACAATATATGAAATAAGTGCATTGGTATACACAGAATATATGGTGGTGTGAAAATTTTTGACTGAGTTGAAATTTTT
The DNA here is from genome assembly GCA_024372805.1 of Oostethus manadensis. Classification (NCBI taxonomy): domain Eukaryota; kingdom Metazoa; phylum Chordata; class Actinopteri; order Syngnathiformes; family Syngnathidae; genus Oostethus; species Oostethus manadensis. Next base: position 5,540,497 of record QODF01000093.1, on the reverse strand, counting down.
TCATGGCCAAACCTGCCTGTCGAAGCCTGACCTGTCAGAATCTCAGAAGCTAAGCAGGGCAGGGCCTGTACTTGGATGGGAGACCTCAAAGGAACACCAGGTGCCACAGTGGGAGGAAATTAACTTTCCTTGTGCCCTCAGGCAAGGCACTTCACCCACATTGCCTAGTATGAAGTGGTGTGAGTGTCGGTGGTGGTGGGAGGGTTTGATGGTGCACACTGGCAGCCTCACTTTCCGTCAGTCTGCCCCAGGGCAGCTGTGGGTACATAGTGGCTTACCATCACCAAGTTTGGTGTGAATGGATAATAATGACCTCAGTGTAAGCGCTTTGAGAGGCTTTGATAAAGCGCATACCAAGTGTATTTCATTATTATTATTTTGCATTTTTGTCACACTTAAATACTATATTTCCAATCATCAAACAAATTTAAATGTTAGTCAAAGACAACACAACTGAACACAAAACATAGTTTTAAAATGAAACGTTTTATTATGGGAGACAAAAAAACAAACCTGCATGGCTGTGTGTGAAAAGGTGATTGCCCCCTAAAGCTAATTGGTTGGGTCACCCTTAGCACCAACAACCAAGCATTTGCGATAATTTGCAATGAGTCTCATATGGAGGAATATTTGCTGAATTGTTGTAATTCAGCCGCATTGTAGTGTTTTTCTTGCGATTGACTGGCAACCAGTCCAGGATGTACATGCCTCTTACCCAAAGTCAGCTGGGATAGGCTCCAACATACCCCTGTGACCCTAATGAGGATAAGCGGCATAGAAAATGGATGGATGGAAAGTTTTCCACCATGAAGCACCTTTTCAAGGTCATGCTGCAGCATCTCAATAGAATTCAAGCCAGGACTTTGACTAAGCTACTCCAAAATCTTCATCTTGTTTTTTTCAGCCATTCAGAGGTGGACTTGCTGATGTTTTTTGGATCATTGTCTTGCAGCAGAACCCAAGTTGGTCTCATTTAGGATTTTTTAGTAGACAGCAGAATTCATGGTTCCATTTACACACCAAGTCTTTCAGGTCTAGAACAGACATCACACTACCACCACCATATTTTACTGGTGGTATGATGTTCTTTTTCTGAAATGTGACATTTGTGTTACGCCAGATGTAAGAGAACACACACACCTTCCAAAAAGCTCAACATTTGTGTTATCAGACAACTGAGTATTTTCCCAAAGATCTTGACGATCATCAAGATGTTTTCTGGCAAAATTGAGATAAGCCTGAATATTCTTTTTCTTCAGCAGTGGTTTTTAATTTTGGAATTCTAGTGCTCTTGTACAATGTGTTGGAATGCCGACTTAACACCGAGTTAAACCAGAGCCAATAAAGACCATGCTGATGCAAGATTGATCATTTACTTCCTCACAGAACTAAAAACTAACTCAAAAATAAAGAGAAACAAAATACTCAGCATTCATGTACATATTTGGTCAAGTAATTCACACTTCCTTAATCATTGTAAATAAAACAGTTTAAACTGTTTTTCCATTACTTCTATTGCTACTGCAATTCCAGGAATGCCCAGCAGAGGGCAACAGTCTCCTCACCCATTAGCTTGTATATAGCGTATATAAATCGACAGTTTTTTGCACGACACCATTATTTATGCTATTAAACATCTCTAACATTAAAATCTAACATTAAATGCCATAAATTTACGGCATTGCTTCTATGATGCTGCACTTAGAATGACAACATATTCACAGCGCGTATTACAATGGCGTGTCACAGATGGAATCAAAAAGCTTTGACAGGAAGTGACAGAAGCGGATGTGACGTCAGGGTTACGCTTTTTCGAGATACTATGAAATAAAACTCTTAGCGACAAATAAAACAACTACAGTCAAAATATATTGCTTTTGCACATGACTACATAAAAGACAAAGTATGCAATAGGGAAATATGTGAATATTATTACCAAATGCCTTTAGGGCCGTTTTTTAACAATGTCTTTCTTATGGCGAAGTCATAAACACTTACCTTAACTGAGGCAAGTGAGGCCTGCAAGTCTTTGGACGTTGTGACCTCTCTGATGGGTCGTCACTGCACTCTTGGGGTAATTTTGGTTGGCCTGCCACACCTGGGAATCAAATGTTTCATTCAAAAACTGAATTTTGTGTTCCGTTGTGTTGTCATTGACTAGTATTTATTTTGTTTGATGATCCGACACAAGTTTGATGAACAAGTAAAAAAATAAAAATAATAATTTTTGGAATGTCCCGGAGAAGGCTTTGTGAGTCTACCATCATCAATGCAAGATCTTGGTGAAAAATTAATGCAACACTGGATGAAAATAAATCTTGTGACATCGCAGAAGCTTATCAAAACAATGCCGCAGCAAATGCGGGCCGTGATCAAAGCTAAAGGCCGTCCAACAAAATATTATGACCTTTTCTTTTGGTGGTGACTTTTTTTTTTGGCCAGGCAGTGTATAAAATTACAACTAAATACATGACTTGGAAAATTTTAAGAAATAATTCAATGAGAGATTAATTTGTGAATGCATGAGCCCCTGTAATGCCTGCATGAAAGTATGAAGTGAAGTAGGATGCTGTATACAGTATATCATCATCTTTATTTTTCTTTAAAACACTGTTTAATAGTCGTACTTTAAATAATGTTGGACATGTGAATTAACAGTTGCATCTATCTTTGTTTATCCTACAAAGATAATTTACACAACTTCAAAACGCTGCATAACAGTCTTAGATAATGGTAGACATCTGAATAAAGAGTTACATATGGTGGCCGCTACTCTTCAATGGTTTGGTCATGATCCCTAATGCAGTAATTGTGCTCCACTTGCTGACCATTGCTAAACAGGTTACCTGCACATACGTTATTATGAATTATACAAAGTTATATACAAATAAATAAGGGGGACAGTTATTTTACAGTGTGCCACAAATACATTGTATGCTGCTCCTCATGCTGTATTTCTGGATAGGTATGCCTGAATCTAATTCTTCAATTTATATTTCAAAGCAAAAAAAGTTCAAGCTTTCATATACTGTGCACTTTGGGTGTTTTATAGTTATTGATGAAGCTGACCAAAATTATCATAAAGTACTGCGCCTTAAAAAATAGTACGGCATCTCAGGTGTATTAATGGAGCTAAGCTCCCTCAGGACAGGCATGTCGATCTCCTAGTGCATGCAAATACCAGTCAGAAGAAACCAATGTAACTACAGGAATCCATCAAATATTTTTATGAGGTTATAACAGTGGTACAATCTCCTTCCGTGTATTGTAATTGTAATTTGTTTTGCTTTTGTTTTTTTTTCTTCTACTTTTTAAAAAGTTAGTTTGGAACCCTGCCGGCAGTAGTTATTGCTGTAGTAATACTAGTAATTGTAGCTGTAACACTGGCAGCGCTCCACTCAACAAAAGTAACGCGTTTCTACTTTGTCATGCAAATTGCTAATCATTCAGTAACTCATACATAAATTAGCAGTCAGTGCATGTATGCTTAACAGTTACAAAGCATGTACAATGTACTGACAATTTTTAGTAGACCACATTACTTCATTCTTCACTTTAGACGATGGTTGTCCAAAGTATGGTCAGGCAGTCGTTATGCGGCCCTTGGTGAAAATAGTTTGGACACCTCTGCTGTAAGGTGTGTTTATTGTGGGTACTCCAAGACCTACATATGCCACATTGATCTGAATATTGATGTCCCATTGTCTTATTTCAGAAAATAATACATTTCCAAGTCACACTTTTTGCTTGCCTACTTCATATACATTGTTCCACTTTTCGCTTAAAAAAGTGCTGATTGTATGTTTATATTGAGTATAGGTAAGTAATAATGGCCATTAGTTGTTTTGACAGGCGTATGCTGAAACTCCACGCAATCAGTGGGTCAAAGAGTGGCCTGGGCAGGTGGTCATATGTACCTCACAAATGTTCTGGACCTTGGAGGTGCATGAAGCCATCAGAGCAGGGGCTCAGGTAAGGTTTTAATGGGGGTCCCTTATTCATCAACTTGGCTATATAACTGTCATATATATATTTTTTAATGTCCCACATTGTTGGATTTTTTTAAAGCAAAAGATAAATTTGCAAAAAATACATTTATAGTTCATGGCACCACCCAAGACGAACTAGCTACCACGGTTTAGCTTCATTTCAGAAGTGACGCCATCGTTGTGACACCTTTCAGCTAAAGCAGAGTAAACAAGCGCTTCTCGAGGTAGATTGCTCACTTGGTTTAGTATATTTTTCATCAAAATAATTGTCATGCCAAAATCTTGTGTTGCTTCTTGACGTTAAGAGTATCCGAGTAATGTTTTATGTTTGTTTCTTTTACAAAAGAGGAATGTTTAAGACAAAAATGGACAAAGCGATTGCAGAAAAGGAGAGACAGATGGATACCCACCTAGAGTTCTGTTCTTTGCAGTGATGATTTCACGGGTGACTGCCATGAAGGAACACCTTTACAAGAAACATTTGGCTTAAAAGTACGGACAATCATTTATTTACGGCAGACAGAAAAATAAAGCAGTTACAACCAGGTTCAAATGGGCTTGCGTCGTCTCACCGCTACACTCTAATACCCATACGATTCCCCGGTTCATAGCGGTCTCAGGAAATGCCTATAAAATCAAGTTTTGACTTTTACTCCCATGAAGTTAAGTTTTTACTCTTGTAACATGACGATCTTTTCTCGTACATACAGTGGTGTAAAAAACTATTTGCCCCCTTCATGTATTTTTATTCTTTTGCATGTTTGTCACACTTAAATGTTTCTGCTCATAAAAAATAAGTATTTTATTATTATTAATATTAGTCAAAGATAACATAATTGAACACAGTTCAATGCAGTTTTTAAATTAAGGTTTACATTATTAAGGGAGGAAAAAAACTCCAAATCTACATGGCCCTGTGTGATGTCCGGCCATCTGTTCGTCAACTCAAGCTAAAGCAATCTTGGGTGCTGCAGCAGGACAATGACCCAAAACACACCAGCAAATCTACCTCTGAATGGCGGAAGAAAAACAAAATGAAGACTTTGGAGTGGCCTAGTCAAAGTCCTAAACTGAATCCCATTGAGATGCTGTGGCATGACCTTAAGAAGGCGGTTCATGCTAGAAAACCCTCAAATAAAGCTGAATTACAACAATTCTGCAAAGATGAGTGGGCCAAAATTCCTCCAGCTGATAAGGGTGGCCCAACCAGTTATTAGGTGCAGGGGCAATTACTTTTTCACACAGGGCTATGTGGGTTTGGATTTTTTTCTCCCTAAGTAATAAAAACATTCATTTAAAAACTGCATTTTGTGTTTACTTGTGTTATCTTTGACTAATATTAAAATGTGTTTGATGATCAGAAACTTTTAAGTGTGACAAACATGCAAAAGAATAAAAAGTCAGAAGGGGGCTTCATTTAATGTTTCATTTAACAGGCTTTGTCTGAGACAGCTATAAACACAAGGGGCTTGTGTGACCCTTGACCTGGGTCAAAGGTTACATTAGACTTTTTTTCTCGTAATTTTTTTTTTAACTATTAGAACACACACATTAACAAAGACACACACAAAACTGGCAAAGACAATGATAAAACATTTAAACAAACATTAAGGCCAGACATGATAACAGATCAAATAAGAAGGAACTCAACTGATTTCAAAAGGCTAGACTGCTGCGTGAGGTGAACAAAACAACTTCAACAGTAACTGAGGCTCTTCAACAGGAAGAGGATGAATAACAACAACAACGTTCTGCCAGATTGCGCCGAAGTGAGCGCATGCGTAAAATAAAGCTGCCGAAAACCGACACAGTCGTAGTTACATTTTGGATATATGAAAAATACAACAAAGTGTTAAACCAAAACCAAGTCATTTCAAGTCAATTAGCTCAAGTCTGAGTAAAGTCTAACGTCTAAAGTCAAGAACACCAAAAACTCAAGTCAAGTTGAGTCTTTTTGGAACATCTGTCAAGCAAGTCCTGAAAATTGCGACTCAAGTCAAGTCATGTGACTCGAGTCTCCCATCTCTGATAGAAAGTATACTAACCTTATACTTTTTCAGACTAAATTGGAACATTTTATAGTACTTGAAGTACACCACAAGTACACTTACTTCTATACTGCCATTGTACTAGTTATATGCTTCATGTCCCTATCTAATCAAGTTTTGTGCACATTAAGTCCATACAATAATATCGTTATAAAATAAATGTTTTAAATATATACTATAAAGCTTCTTTGTTACTTTAATTATACATCATGAATTACGGTAAACATTTTTTAACCCCGTCAAAAAAAAATCCCAAGAACGTTCCCATGTGGACAAGGTCTAATTCAGGCTATAAAAGACCCCTTTACACTCTTTAAGAAGCCAATTTAAAGCAGTAATTGTAGTCGCTGAGAATTGGCATAGTCTGCAGATCATTTCAGAACAAGTATGTGCTCAAACGAGAAGGAAGTCATGTCAGTTACATGTGATACCTGTGATTCTCGCGCATATTTAGTCAATGAAATGTACACATAGCATTAGATATTTCACTTTTTTTTACATTTTAAGGGAAGTTGAGCTTCCCTTGCAGTCTTAGAACAATCACCCCCGATTTACACTTACCATTCTTTTTTGAAGGTGAGCAGTCTTCAAGTACATGTTCTGCAAGTTCTCTATTTCATCTCCAAATGTTACTCCCTTCTTTTCTCTTAATTGACACATCACTCAAATTGTCACTATAATTTCTGTAACTATTCTGTCTTGTACACCTCTATGTTTGTGTAGCTGAGTGATATTACTCTGTCATTTCCAGAAATGAGACTGAACAGGTGACGCCATGCATGTAAATTTTGCAAATTTACCATTTGCTTTCAAAAACTGAACAATGTATTACATATTTTAGCAAAGTTTAAGCATGCTTCCAGAAAAGAATTATAGAGGATATGATAAATTATAATAGTTAAAACATATCTTGTTCAAAACAGTAATGTAAACATCTCGCTCACCTCACTCTCATTAAAGTCACTGCGTTGAAATGTATTTTCCCTCTACAGGGTGTGAAAAGCTACTACCAGGAACTCCAGAAACAACTGAATGACATTGTGGGGCTGGTGAGAGGAAAACTGCCCAAACAAACTCGGATTACTTTGGGAGCATTGGTGACAATTGATGTCCATGCCAGAGATGTCGTCATGGAGCTCATTGAACATGGTACCTCATGGCACGAAGTACAAAATTTACCTTAAAATTGTTTTAGTCGACTGCGCAGGAAATATTCCCTTAAAAAAAATGGTATTTACATCCATTCTAGGTGTGACAAGTGAAAGTGATTTTCGATGGCTTGCCCAGCTTCGTTACTACTGGAACAATGACAATGTTCGGGTTCGTATTATCAACTGTGATGTTAAGTATGCATACGAGTACCTGGGGAACTCTTTTCGTCTAGTCATCACCCCGCTGACTGACAGATGCTACAGAACTCTGGTAAAATAACAAAGTGACTGGATCTACAGGAGCGTTTTTTGGCTTTACATATTTTGATTTTTTTTTTCATGAATTCTCAGATTGGTGCTTTTTTCCTCCATTTGGGTGGTGCACCCGAGGGTCCAGCTGGAACTGGAAAGACTGAAACCACCAAGGATCTAGCCAAAGCTTTAGCTGTGCAATGTGTGGTGTTCAACTGTTCTGATGGACTGGATTATCTTGCTATGGGCAAAGTAACATCACATGGAAAGTTGAACTTCATCCAAATACAATTAGTGCATTTAAGAACATGTGTGTTGTGGTACTTTTTCTCAGTTTTTCAAAGGTTTGGCTTCATCTGGGGCATGGGCATGCTTTGATGAGTTCAACCGCATTGAGCTTGAGGTCCTGTCTGTGGTGGCCCAGCAAGTACTCTGCATCCAGAGGGCCATCGAGATGAATTTGGAATACTTTGACTTTGAAGGAACTATGCTTAAACTCAATCCCAACTGTTTTGTGTCCATCACAATGAACCCTGGTTACGCAGGACGTTCTGAACTCCCTGACAACCTCAAGGTCTTTTCACAATTACAAAATACAGTGGAACCTCGGTTGGTGCATGTATTTGTATCACAAAACATTTTTGTTAGCATCTTGTTAGCTTGCCACTACTTGGGAACAGGAACCAGAGGTCAACTCAGCTGACTTCCAGTTAACTTTGTAGTTCACTAACAAACAAAATTACGACACAAGTCTTAAAAGTGTTTTTATAATTTTACAATTATAGTTTTACATGCATGAAACCATTGTAAATGAATATAAATGATAATTGAAAAGGATAAATTAACATTTAAGGTTACTTTTGCCTTCACTGAAGACATCATTGTTGACAAACACATAATGTGACAGAAAGATCAACAAGAACACCACATTCATGCTTCAAATTATTTCTTGAATTTGAATTTGAGTTTCTCACCTTTTTTATCAAATGCTGGCACTTTTGGCTCCATTATGGGTTAATGGGTTGAGAAAGTTGAAGTAACTCAAAGATGGTGTCAATGTTGATCTCAGTACCATATTGTTTTAACAACACATCTTCAGTGAAGGTAAAAGTAACTCTAAATGTTTATATATCCCTTTCATTTGTCATTTATATGCATGTTTAATTGTTTTCTGCATGTACATTTTGGTTAGAGTTGTACCTTCTGGAACCTTTTGAATAATGATGCTAACCAAGGTTCCACTGTACACATGAATTTTTATCATTTTTATTTTAATTACAGTTATGGACTTAACATTGTGTTTTGACATTAGCGGGGTATAATTTATAATTTTTCATAAGTATTCCAATTGTCTTACCATAAATGTTTTCATTGTTTTGTGATCCTTAGGTGTTGTTTCGAACAGTGACCATGATGGTGCCCAACTATGCACTGATAGCAGAGATCTCTCTCTATTCATATGGATTCCTCAATGCCAAGCCTTTGTCAGTCAAAATTGCAATGACTTACAGGCTCTGTTCAGAGCAGCTCTCCTCACAGTTCCATTATGATTATGGCATGAGAGCTGTCAAAGCTGTACTTGTGGCTGCAGGAAACCTCAAGCTCAAGTATCCAGATGAGAATGAGGACATATTGGTACGTGTACCAAGCCATTCAAAAATTGCTTCTAAAGTTGTGGTTTCAAATTCTTTGGTCTGTCTCCTGGTGTTTTTCCTTCTGTTGTTACCATCTAGCTTTTACGGTCGATAAAGGATGTTAATGAGCCCAAGTTTCTCTCTCATGATATTCCACTATTTAATGGAATCACCAGCGATTTGTTCCCTGGCATTTCCCTCCCTGAAGCTGACTATGAGGTAAAATATGCCATTGTCTTTTTAGGGTTGAATCTCCCTTTGCAAATTGACCCCCAAATTCTAATGCGGCGATTTGAACTCACTTTTGGCATTAAAGGAACGGCATTAAAATGGTTTTAGTCTTATCTGTCAGATCGCCTGCACTTTGTATCCATTAAAAGAATCCAGACACATGAAGGTCAATCATAGTGTGCCTCAGGGTTCTGTGCTAGGACCAGTATTATTCAGCCTTTACATTGTCATTAGAAAATTTTCTTTGCTATTCAGATAACACACAACTGTACTTATCAATGAAACTTAACCAAGCTAGTCAGCTGTCCAAACTCCTGGCATGCCTAACCGACATATGAGCTGGATGACTTTAAACTTTTTATTATTAAAATCAGATAAAACATAAATTATAGTCCTTGGTTTCCAGCACCTCAGAGGCAAGCTTGGAAATGATATTACTGCTCTAGGTCTTGCACTTACACTCCACAATACGGTCAGAAACCTTGATGTCATCTTCGATTAGGACATTTCCTTTAGTTCCCAAATACTACAAATGTCAAGAACATAATTTTTCCATCTACAAAACATAAAGAAAATCTGACATTTTCTGCCAGATGCAGAAAAACTTGTTCATGCTTTTGTGACCTCCAGGTTGGATGCCCTGAGTGAACTTAACTGTTACTTCGTTGTGATTTAAACAAACGAACGAGACATCAAATTGTCGTTTTCTTCACTTTACTTTTGTTGTTACACAGCATACATTCACACGTGCTATGTTATTATTTTCTTCCCTTTCCAGAGATTTCTTAACTACTACTTCTACACTCTTAACAGCCGTGTGAATTAGCGACACCTGTGGTCCAAAATACAGTGGTGTGAAAAACTATTTGCCCCCTTCCTGACTTTTTATTCTTTTGATTGTCACACTTAAATGTTTCTCCTCATTAAAAATAGTTAACTATTAGTCAAAAATAACATAATTGAACACAAAATGCAGTTTTTAAATGAAGGTTTACAATATTAAGGGAGGAAAAAAACTCGAAATCTACATGGAAATCCACAAATCTACATCTACGTGTGAAAAAGTGATTGCCCCCCTTGTCATAAAATAACTTACCTGTGGTTTATCACACCTGAGTTCAATTTCTGTAGCCACCCCCAGGCCTGATTACTGCCACACCTGTTTCAATCATGAAAACACTTAAACAGGAGCTACCTGACACAGAAGATGTAGACCAAAAGCTAGACATCATGCCAAGATCCAAAGAAATTCAGGAACAAATGAGAACAAAAGTAATTGAGATCTATCAGTCTGGTAAAGGTTATAAAGCCATTTCTAAAGCTTTAGGACTCCAGCGAACCACAGTGAGAGCCATTATCCACAAATGGCAAAAACATGGAACAGTGGTGAACCTTCACAGGAGTGGCCGGCCGCCTAAAATTACCCCAAGAGCGCAGAGACAACTCATCAAAGAGGTCACACAAGATCCCAGGGCAACATCTAAAGAACTGCAGGCCTCACTTACCTCAATTAAGGTCAGTGTTCACAACTCCACCATAAGAAAGAGACTGGGAAAAAACAGCCTGCATGGCAGAGTTCCAAGACGCAAACCACTATTAAGCAAAAAGAACATTAAGGCTTGTCCTAATTTTGCTAAAAAACATCTCGATGACTGCCAAGACTTTTGGGAAAATATCTTGTGGACTGACGAGACAAAAGTTGAACTTTTTGGAAGGTGCGTGTCCCGTTACATCTGGTGTAAAAGAAGGTCAGTATGACAATACTTTGCAATACTTTACAAAACAACACAACTAAACACAAAATGCAGTTTTTATATTAAACATTTTATTACTAATGGAAAACAAAAATCCAAACCTACATGGCAGTGTGTAATTTATTGCCCCTAAACCTCATAACTAATTGGGCCACCCTTAGCAGCAACAACTGCAATCAAGCGTTTGCATTAAGTTTCAATGAGTCTCTTATAATGTAGCCCTGTGAAGGAATTTTGGCCCACTCATCTTTGCAGAATTGTTGTAAATTTAGCCACAAAGGAGCCTGCAACTGCCTTTGTAAGGTCATGCCACATCATTTCAATAGGATTCAGGTCAGGACTTAGCCTACACCACTTCAAACTCTTTATTTTGTTTTTCTTCAGCCATTCAGAGGTGGACTTGCTGGTGTGTTTTGGATCACTGTCATGCTGCAGAACCCGAGTTCGTTTTAGTTTGAGAGCAGATAAGCAGTTATTCTCCTTCAGGATTTTTGTTAGACAGCAAAATTCATGGTTGTATTTATCACAGCAAGTCTTCCAGGTCCTGAAGCCAACACCATAATTTACTGCTGTTATAATGTTTCTTTTCTGAAATGTGGTATTACTTTTACACCAGATGAGACACACACATTCCAAAACCTTAAACTTTTGTCTTTTCAAGTTTTGAGTATTTTCCCAAAGGTCTTGTGGATCATTGAGATGTTTTCTGGCAAAATTTATACAAGCCTTAATGTTGTTTTATTTTAAGCAGTGGTTTTTTGTCTTGTAATTCTGCCCTGTAGGCCGTTTTTGTCCAGTGTTTTTTTTATAGTGGAGTCATGAATACTGACATTAACTGAGGCGAATGAGGTTTGCAAGTCTTTGGATGTTGGTGTGGGGTCTTTTGTGACCTCTTTGGTGACTCATTGCTGCTCTGTTGCTGTAATTGTGGTTGGCGAGCCACTCTTGGGAATGTTTACCACTGTTTTACGGCATGTGTCGATAATGGCTCTCTGTGGTTTGCTGGAGCCCCAAAGTTTTGAAATTCAGACAAAAATAAAAGTCACACCTAGGCCTGTCATAATAACAAATTTTGCTGGACGATAATTGTCCTACAAATTATTGTCAATATCAATGACATTTTTTAGACAATTTTTTTCTCTATACAAGAAACATCTCCTAGGTATACTAGGATCATTGGGTGTTTCGGGTCTTGCAACATCATACACACTCGCCCAGACGACCCAGCCATGGTTGAGGAAGTCCCGGCTTGTGTCCCAGTAGCAGTCCACGAATAAGACCCTCTTAATCCAAAGCCACCTTGTCGCTTGGATGGCCCTCTACTTGGCCGCCCCCATTATGCCCAAACAACTCAGGACTTTGCAAAGTGAAACACCTACAAAACCTCTACATCCAACCTTTATAGGCTCATAAAAGGTTATCCGGCCTCTCTCCCTGAACTACTCCAACAGTTCCTGGTACTTAGCGCATTTCCTCTCATTGGCTTCCTCAATACTCTCTTCCCAGGGAACTGTTAGTTCCAGGATGATCAGGTTTCTTGAAGCCACAGAGCTAATGATCATGATTGGACGAAGATTTGTTGTTGCATTGTGCTGTGGGAACCTCAGCTGTTTCCCCAGGTCCACCTGCAATTTCCACTTAGAGGCCATTGGGAGGAGGCCTGTTGTGGGTGCACCCGGGGTTTTTCTCCAGCTCTGAGATACACTGTCACTGTCTTCTTTGGCATGTGCTTATGTTTGCTGGTATTGATGGCTGAGGCTAAGCTCTCAGCAATCGCCTTAAGCACATGGTCATGGCGCCAACAAAAGCAGCCATCTGCCAGGGCCTTTTGGGAGCAGCTGAGGAGATGTTTTAAGGAGCCTCTTCCAAAGCAAAGAAGGCAGGAGGGTGTCTCACTCTTCCCCCAAACATAGAGGTTTGCTAGGCTAGGGAGAGCATCATAGACAACCTGCACCAGTAAACGGACCCAATTAAAATCTGCCCTCTAGTTTTTCTGATTCTGATTCTAAGATGGTGATCTTACGCTGCTGTGCACTCTCCCACCTTATCCATGCACTCTGCTGCTGGACTCCTACCGCCCTGCTCAGTCGCTCTCCCTCCACGACTGCTCAGACCTCTTTCTGGAGTAAATTTGATCTTTCTTTACCGCTGGCCTGGCTGACTAGTCTTTGGAAAGTAGCCCAAGCCAGCTCTGCCTGACGCCACAGTGCCCACCAGTGTCTTTTGTCTCAGGCGTGACTCTGCCACTTCCACTGATTTTCCTGCCTTCTATTTCCTTCCTGTTCTCACATCAATGCCAACTGATGACACTTTGCTGTCCCTGGATGCCCTGTACAGAAGGGCTTCTCTGGTGCGCGCCACCATGAATTCTTCAGTCAGGCCATGAAGGGCAGCTGGAGCTTACTCGTCCCATACAGTGCAGTACTGGTGAGACTACATGGAAGGCCCAGTCACTTTCAAAGAAAACCACTGATCTTCCTCTCTAGAGCCACTACTGTTGTCATTGGGACTGCGTAAACCAGTAGGAGCATCAGTATTCGGGGCAAGATGGAATGCTGATATATCCAGGCATGGAATCTACCAGAGAGACCAAACCTGTTAACCTTGGTAAACCAAGCTCCAAGTTCTTCATTGCACTTCTGGATGGCTGTAGAGTCTTTTAGGCTGGAGTCAAAGAGCTTCCTCAAATTCTTGACAGGTTTCTCTGTGATGGTTGGGATGACAGTTCCTAAGATGGAAAACCAGAACTTGTCAAGCACTTTACCCTTCTTTAGTACCTGGACCTAGACTTGGGGGGCTTAAAACTTTAAGAGTTAAGAAAACACACACACACAAATATGTAGTGTACAGTATTGTTAAACTAATGTAGGGGTTCATATTTGAGGTGGACCACATATCTGTGTGGTGGAGCAAAATGCAATGTTTCTGATGTCCTTCAACATGTTTTCTTCCACTCGGTTATACAGTTTAGGAATTGCTTGATGACATGTATATGTACATTGTCCCGGGCAATTCGTACTGCCTGTCAAACATTTCGAACATTTGCCAAAATGTTGACTTTTCAATTGTATTGAGAGGTTGCATTTCTTTTGCAACGTAGCGAGCAACACTGTCTGTTTGCGCTGTTTCGTTTGTATTTGCTTTGTCGACCAAACGCCTTTGTCCCAACGCCTGTTGGGACAAAGGCTCTGCTGCACATCCACACTGGGGCTGTGGCATTCAGCTTAGAAACCTGTGCTTTTGTGCCTTCATTCATATTAGTGTTTGCTTGCTAACTTGCTGCTAGCACACATTTGTGTATCCAGTGACTAGTAGCTTTGCCTCAATGTACAGGGACAAAGAGGCTGAATCTCTGACAAGAAGGTTCACTCGCTTCGTTCATTACACTGTAGAACCAACGTGCAGAGACATCGATTTACAGTATCAATTATTGGCACTGATTCAAAATCAGAAATATGGTGTAGTGTTCATGACACTCGTTACCGACCCCTTTTCTATGGATTCACTTTTTTATAACCTGTCACTTTGGGGAACTATTATTTTACATAGTGTTTTCACGAAGGGTGAAGTGTATTACTGTTGTGCTAACTAACAATGCATTGAAGAACACAATGTTGGGTCTGTCGCTCGGTGATTGAAACAGAGTTCATCCACATATGCGTCGCTCTTGTTCCCCTGCAGAGCGGAAGAAGTACTGCTGGAACTTCTCTACTTAGGCTGAAAGGTTTCTAGTGTGATGTTTGGCGAGCCAAGAGAAAAGCTTTGGTAGGCAGGTTATGGTCCCCGGATATGGCCCATGGGCCATAAGGTGCTATTTAGCTTGTTTTCCTTTTAACCTCACACTATACAATTAAATCTATTGCAAAGGAAAGTCAAAGCTAAGGATTTAAGTGTTCACACTATACGGACAGAATTTGGACCTCGATTTGACTGCTCACATTATACGTTTGGCATTGCTGGTCTTAGTGAGATCTAGTCCTTACTCTTGCGGATGACCAAGGTCCTCAACTTAACTTTACCTTATTTCAAAGGGTAAACCCAAACACCCTATTAATGAAGAACCTAATTTTGTCTGTTCAGACTCACAACCTTGTCTTTTCAGTCACTACCAATGGCTTGTGACCATGGAGGAGTGTTTATAACCTGTTTGTTTGGTTTAAAAACGTTTATTTCCATATAACACAAACAACAGACCTCAGTCTTTTAATTGTTAATGAAGCAAAAACAAGGCGATGGTGACAAGATAGCACCATGAAAAAGGGCACTTAAACAATAGGAAAGAACGAGGCTGAGGCAGAAAATTACTGGGCACACCAAAAACAGAGTTACGTTTAGTTTAGCTATATAAGACACAAGGTGTGTGGACCGAGAGGACACGAGGGAATAATCCAGCATCTGTCGGCTTGCAGCACTCAGCCTAAGTAGAGGAGTGGACAATCAATCAGGTGCGATCAGTAGATCCACCTCCAGCCAGGTGCAGGGGATCTGAAACAAAGGACAACCAGGAGAAGGCCGGGAAAACAAAAACAAGAGAATGTGCTCATGACAAAATTAAATAGCATCTTTGAGGAGACTTCAAGGATCATTTGAGCTTCTCATTGTTCTGGTTTTTGTTAATGAAAATATAGTTATCATACAGTATTCAGTTGATGGCAATGTTGCAGTGTGTATTATGTCATGTCTTGTCACGTCTCCAGTTGTTTTTGGAAGCTGCTACAGAGTGCTGTACAAAACATAATGTACAGTCAACGCAGATCTTCATTGAAAAGATGATCCAGACATATGAGATGATGATAGTCCGGCATGGGTATGTTTTTTGCTTGTAATATTTGGACTAGAAAGTATTAATGCAGGTTAATTCAGATTGTTTTGCTCATGTGTGACCTGTATCTGATTTTTCCACATCATCGTGAACAGTATTATTCCGTTGTTTTTTTTCAAATGTGACTCGGGCCACTCAGCGATGTAGGAAAAAGTTATTGTCAGTTTAAAATTATTTTTGCTTTTTTTATCGCAGCAAGTTCTACACGGACTGCCATAGTCAAAATTCTTATCCTCTTTCTTCTTAATCTTCTATGTGGACTCATTTGGTTAAGAAAATATTGACTCCTGTGTCGCACAAAATGTTGCACAAAATTCTTGAAATTGCCACAATCACATTAAGGAAAAATCTTCATTTCTCTGAACACATGGAAATGTGTGTGATGTCGTGCTTTTGCACATGCTCTTCACTTCCCAGACACTCGCCTTTCGCATTAACAAGTCACTTTTTTTTTTGGGTAATGTGAAGAAAATATTTAAAAAAAAATCATCTTACCCTGCAGTGTGAACATAGCCATAGGCTCACCATTTTTATTTCAGGTTCATGCTGGTGGGTGAGTCATTTTCAGGAAAGACCAAAGTGCTTCATGTTCTAGCCGACACGCTTATTCTGATGAATGAAAGAGGATANAGAGCAGCTCTCCTCACAGTTCCATTATGATTATGGCATGAGAGCTGTCAAAGCTGTACTTGTGGCTGCAGGAAACCTCAAGCTCAAGTATCCAGAAGAAAATGAGGACATATTGGTATTTGTGGTAAAGCTTATGCATCTCCAGGGTCTGGTCTCAATTCCTTTGATCTGTTTATGTTTTTTTACTAGCTTTTGAGGTCTATAAAAGATGTAAACGAGCCCAAGTTTCTCTCTCATGATATTCCGCTCTTCAATGGAATCACTAGTGATTTGTTCCCCGGCATCTCCCTTCCCAAAGCTGACTACCAGGTAAAATATCATTTTACATTTATTAATTCCGTAAATCTCCACTTGAATGCAGATTTGAATTTAGTATCCACCGTATGTACTGTATACTACATTGTGTTCTGTTAGTCGTTTTTGGAGGCTGCAACAGAGTGCTGTACAAAACATAATGTACAGTCAACACAGATCTTCATACAAAAGATGATCCAGACATATGAGATGATGATAGTCCGGCATGGGTATGTTAGTTTGTTTTTAATGTTTAATGTTTTAGAGTAGAAAGTATTTCCCACAACTACTTCAGCTCAACACAACCTTGCATCAAAGTAAGCCATTTCTGATTCAGGTTCATGCTGGTGGGTGAGTCATTTTCAGGAAAGACCAAAGTGCTTCATGTTCTAGCCGACACGCTTATTCTGATGAATGAAAGAGGATACGGAGAGGAAGAAAAGGTCATCTTCAGGACTTTGAACCCAAAGTCCATCACCATGGGACAGCTCTTTGGACAGTTCGATCTTGTTTCTCATGAGGTGGGCCTTCTTTTCCCAACCTTATTTATTCAAATTTTACCATTGTTCCTCCCACAGATCTCTTGTTCTTCTCTATCTTTGTGTTTTCTCATTTTTTGTTTATTGTTAGTGGACAGATGGGATTGTGGCCAACACATTTCGAGAGTATGCATCGTCTGAAACGCCAGATCGTAAATGGGTGGTGTTTGATGGTCCCATTGATACACTGTGGATTGAGAGTATGAACACTGTACTAGATGACAACAAAAAGGTACATTATACACACAAATTATTTTTGGTTGTGTTTTGTGGTATTTGTTACCATCCACTATGGTTTTATCATCACACCACAGTTATGTCTGATGAGTGGAGAAATTATTCAGATGTCCAATCAGATGAGTCTGATTTTTGAAGCAATGGATCTGTCACAGGCCTCTGTAAGGTTTAACAAAACACAAGATTTTTTGCTGACAATTATTGTTCGGCAGTTTTAGCATTTACAGCTAAATTGAAAAACTTAGCTTTCTAACTCTCTTGATATTGCAGCCTGCCACAGTCAGCCGATGTGGTATGATTTATATGGAACCATCTCAGTTAGGCTGGGAACCTTTAGTGATCTCCTGGATGAACACACTTCCGGAGGTTCTACAGAGTCCGAACAATAACAGCCTGTTGCATGAACTCTTCCACTGGCTGATGCCGCCTTCCTTAAGGATGCTGCGTAAAAACTGCAGAGTACGTAACAGTAGATCACGGACTCATTTAAACACAACAACCCAAAGACTAGTGGAGCTTGCACCAATTCAAAGCGAAACATAATTGAATGTTCATTAATTGTTTTTAACAGGAAGTTGTCCCGACAACCAACTGGAATGCAACAGTATCTTTATGCAGACTGTTTGAGATTCTGCTAACTGAACCACTAGAGACGGAGACAGGAGATAAAATTATTCGCACCTGGATCATGGTACAATTAGGATAAATATTTTGAAGAAATGTTCGTGGTAACTTCCCAGAGGAACATATTTGCTTCACACCAATGCCATTTGTCTTTCATCTGACTGCAGGCAGCCTTTACCTTTTCCTTGGTGTGGTCGGTGGGTGGCAGCTGCGATTCAAACAGCCGGGATAAGTTTAGCGAGTTCTTCCGGGATATTGTGGCTGGAAAGTTAGGAGAACATCCAGTTCCTGATGTTGTGGGAAAATGGGAATGCCCAGTAGATGAGAAAGGCTTGGTGTATGACTATTTTTACGAGGTATCATTGTCAGAGGTTAAGTCAGAGATGTGTACAATTAGCTCAAAGCTAATCTAATATCTTGTTCAGTTTAAAGGAAAAGGAAAATGGGTTCACTGGAATGATGCCATCAAAAATGTCAGCCTGGGAGACAAAAGCACCAAAGTGCAGGACATCATAGTTCCCACCATAGACTCTGTTCGCTACACCTACCTAATGGAGATTTGCATCAACAACGGCGTGTTAGTATTCTAGTCAAAGTGGCAGGAATCAGGGCATTGATGAATGAGGTCAGAATGAATGGATTTGTGAGAATTCTCTTCTTCTGCCCAGGCCTTTGCTGTTGGCTGGCCCTACTGGCACTGGAAAGTCTGTGTATGTGAAGGAGATGTTGATGAACAGTCTGGACAATGACCTCTTTTTACCCCTCATAATCAATTTTTCTGCCCGCACCACTGCTAACCAAACACAGGTAAGCATGTAGCATATATATTTTAGGATGTGGAAATCCAAAGATACCAACAGTATATGTTTGTTTTTGTACATTTATCATGCGCTCTTGGCATTATTCAGAACATCATCATGGCCAAATTAGATAAGAGACGGAAGGGTGTGTTTGGGCCCCCCATGGGAAAAAAATATATAATATTTGTAGATGATGTGAATATGCCAGCACTGGAACAGTTTGGAGCTCAGCCTCCCGTGGAGCTTCTTCGCCAGTTTATGGATCATAGAAAGTGGTACGAGCCATCCACTGTTTGCTGTTGCATATAGATAAAACACTGAATAAAAGAGGATAGAATGTAATGCCTGACTAATAATCCATTGTCTTCTGGCAGGTATGACCTAAAAGATACTTCCGGCATCAAATTAGTTGACATCCAGTTTATCTCAGCCATGGGTCCTCCTGGTGGTGGAAGGAATGCTGTGACATCTCGCTTCTTGCGTCACTTCAACATTTTTAGCATCAATTCTTTTAGTGACGAGACCATGGTTCGCATCTTCTCTACTATGGTGGCGTTCTATCTCAAAAACAATGAATTTCCCCCTGAATATTTCACTGTTGGCAGCCAAATAGTGACAGCCACCATGGAAGTTAGTAATGCAGATTTACTCTCATATTACCAAGTTCATAAAATAATTTATTTCTAATGCACAACTTGTCCAAATCTTATTCACAAAGGTTTACAAGAAAGCCATGGAACACTTGCTTCCGACACCAGCCAAGTCTCACTACACTTTTAACCTGCGGGATTTCTCTCGTGTTATCCAAGGATGCCTGCTGTTGAAAAGCAAATCTCTGGAGAACAAACGCACTATGATTCGCTTGTTTGTCCATGAGGTCTTCCGCGTCTTCTACGACCGTCTGGTGGATGACAAGGATCGAGCATGGTTTTATCAGCTGATGAACACCATCCTCAAAGATCACTTCAAGGAAGCCTTTAACCAAGTGTTTGATCACCTGAAACAAGGCAGTAAGGTATGTTGATTCATCTTTTTCCTGTGCTGATTGTTGATATTCTTTTAGAGGCGTGTCTTATGTCTTGCTTGTTGGCATCAGAATTTGTGATTTTGATGTTTTTCATTATTTTAAAGATGTATTGTTTTTTACTCCTGACCTGAAATTTAATTTTAATTTGACATCACCGTATCTCAGTTGGTGGAGCAAGACCTTCAGAATCTGCTGTTTGGAGACTATATGAACCCTGACATGGAGCCTGAAGAGCGCCTGTATGCTGAAGTGCCCTCTGTAGAGAGCTTTGCTGAGGTGGTGGAGGCATGTCTTGTTGAATATAACCAGATGAACAAGAGCCGTATGAATCTCGTCATTTTTCGGTAAATCACTTCGAATACAGTCACTTGCTGTACAAAAAAGTAAATTAAAGTCAAACTGTTGCATTAATATTGTTTTCAAGAAATAATGAATTTTAGAATAAATGCACAAAATTTTTTGATAATTTGCTAAAAATGAAAGACATTGTGTTTGCTGTAGCTATGTCTTGGAGCACCTGTCCCGTATAAGCCGTGTGCTGAAGCAGCCAGGAGGGAATGCCCTGCTCGTAGGAGTGGGAGGCAGTGGTCGCCAGTCCATCACTCGATTGGCCACTTTCATCGCCCAGATGACTCTCTTTCAACCTGAAATCTCAAAAAGCTACGGCATGGTTGAGTGGAGAGAAGACCTGAAGGTCAGCCTGGTTTAGGACACATATCTGTGTCTCATTACAGTGTTATGTCCTTTGATATAAGGTGCCAGTAATACAGTTTTACAAATACTTCCTACTGTTTTCCTGATAATGCAGAAACTGCTCAAGAATGCTGGTGTGAAAGGTCAACGAATAGTTTTTTTGCTCACTGACTCCCAGATCAAAGATGAAGCTTTTCTAGAAGATATAAACAGTCTCCTGAACACAGGAGAAGTGCCCAATATGTTTGCCATGGATGAAAAACAGGAAATCATTGAGGTATAACACTAAAATGATAATGCGTAATTGTATGCTTTATATAAGTAGTTGTTGGACATCTCAGCTTGTACTCATGAAAAATTATCTAAAATTTATGTATCTTGATTCCATTCATTTTCATAGTCACAGAGTGTGTCTGCATGCCATTTATACTTTAATAATTAATCAGTAATGAATGTATGTCTTCCTCTTTGCAGACAGTACGCCCCATTGCCCAAGGAAAGAATAGGAGTGTAGAATTGAGTCCTTTGACTTTGTTCTCCTTCTTTGTGGCACGCTGCAAGGAGAACCTCCACATCGTTGTGGCCTTCAGTCCCATTGGTGAAGCTTTTCGTAATCGTCTGCGGCAGTTTCCTTCTCTTATTAACTGTTGCACCATTAATTGGTTCCAGGTACAAAATATACCCGATCAGTTCTATGTATAAAATAAGTCAGTATTAATAAACCATGAGACACTTTTCCATGTATGCCATCGCCACAATTCTTAGCCTATTTCATCTTAATCTTCTACGTGGAATCATTTAGTTAAGAAATGATTGACTCCCGTTGCACAAAATTTTTGAAATTGCCACACACACATTAAGGAGCAATCTTTACTTCCCTGAATACATGTAAATGCCTGTGACGTGCTTATGGAGTTGCATGCTGCTGTATTTTTATCGCTCTGTCCTTAAAGCCATGGCCAGAGGAGGCTCTAGAGCGGGTAGCCAACTCTTTCCTCAAGCCGCTGGGGATAAAAGAAAATCAACAAAAGGAAGTTGTACCCATCTGCAAAACCTTTCACACCACTGCCAGCCAGCTTTCACGGAGGTATGATTGATACAACATGACACAATTTCAAATGATTTTTTATCTATTAAAAGTCATGCACATTTAAAGTGTCACTGACATGATTTGTCAACTTTGCTTAAATATGTTCTATGGTGTTAGTTTTACGAAACAGGCTGTTAATTTGTTTTGTATGGCGGGACACCGTAAAGTTTCTGCGCAGGAGAAGGGGTGTTTCCAAAGTGACATTGGCAATGGCACAATTACACAAACAGACATGGCGGCTTACCAGGCAGAGGATGTTTACAGTCATTTTGGCAAAGATTTAATCAATGTGTCAATAGTTTTTCGAGGCAATAGAAACATTTTGTTTTTCTTCAACCTGATTTGTTTTGGATCATTGTCCTGCTGCAGAAAGTTGGCTTCAGTTTGAGGTCACAAACAAATGGTCAAACATTTTCCTTTGGATTTTTTTTTTTAAACAGCAGAATTCAGGGTTCTATTTATCACAGCAAGTCCTCCAGCTCTTGAAGCAGCAAAACATCCCCTGACCATAACCTCTACCACCACAATATTTTACTGTTTGTATGATCTTTTTCTGAAATGTGGCTTTTTTAAAATCCCAGATGTAAATAAATAACTTCCAAAAAGTTCAACCTTTGTCTCATCAGACCACAGAGTATTTTCCCAAACGTATTGGGGATCATCAAGATGTTTTCTTGCAAAACTGAGACAAGCCTTAATGTAATTTCTGTTCAACCATGGTTTTCATCGTAAAGTTCTGCCATGCAGGTCATTTTTGCCCAGTGTCTGTCTTATGGCTGACATTAACTGAGGCAAGTGAGGCCTCAACTGGTGAAGAAAAAGCTGAGCCAGAAGGCAAAGCTCTCTGTTTACCGATCGATCTATGTTCTCACCCTCCCTTTTGGTCATGAGCTATGGGTCTTGACCAAAAGAAGTAGATCGTATATAGAAGCGGCGGAAATAAGTTTCCTCTGCAGGGTGGCTGGATTCACCCTAAGAGATAGGGTGAGGAACTCAGCCATCCGAGAGGAGCTCATAGAAGAGCAGCTTGCTCCTTCACATCTAGAGGAGCCAATTGAAGTGGCTCGGGCATCTAGTCCGAATGCTTCCCAGGCGCCTCCCTGGTGAGGTGTTCCGGGCATGCCTAGCCGGGAGAAGGCCCACTGGAGGGATTATGTCTCACAGCTGGCCTGGGAACACCTTGGTGTCCTCCCGGTGGATCTGGAAGAGGTCGCTGGAGACCGGGAAGTCTGGACTTCCCTATTGAAACTGCAGCCCCTGAGACTCAGACCCAAATAAGCCGTGGAAAATGGAATGAAATGGAAAGTGAGGCCTGGATGTTGTTGTGGGGTCTTTTGTGACCTCTTGGATTGGTTTATGGGGTAATTGTGGTTGGCTGACTACTCCTGGGAAGGTTCACAACTGTTTTTGCCATTGTGGATAATGGCTCTCGCTGTGGTTCCAGACTGATAGATTTCCATCTCACTCATGTTATGTTTTAACTTGGGGCAATCTTTTTTTCACTCCATATACTGTAAGTTTGGTTTTTGTTTCTTCCTTAATAATAATAATGTTTTATTTCAAAACTACCTTTTTTTTTTCTCAGTTGTGTTGTATTTTATTTTGTTTGATGATCTGAAACATTTAAGAGTGACCAAAATGCAAACAAATTAAATCACTATATCTACTGTAAATTAACATCAACAAGTCTGCATTTTTATTCCACACTATACTCTCGGTTACATGCTCTTTACTTTAGTACTGTATTGGGAAAACAAATTTGTGTTTGCAACTTGAACTCAGTTGTTTGTATTGCTCTCATCGTACTGAGAAACCTGAACCGAGGTTCTGTGGTCTTCATGACCCCTTTCTTCTTTGTCATCAATCATACCCTTGTAAAGTGGCAAAATAAAAATGTGTGAAATTCACTCACATCTATTGTGTCCTTACAAATGATATTGTTTAGACAACAATTGGATCAATTCTGTGGGACTTCATCACCGTTTCAAGTACACTTTCTCAACTCTACCTTTGTTTGAGTAGTTCTTACATCCGGGTGTGTACAAACTACAGTTAAATTTAAATCTGAAAAATAATAGCTATAAATAAGTTATTGGTATCGGTCATCAGAAGCAGTATGTAATCGATATTGGTTTGAAAAAAAAGTATCTCTAATACACTCTACTTTTTCTACAGATTTCTCACTGAGCTTGGTCGCCATAATTATGTTACTCCTACATCCTATCTGGAGCTAATGGCAGCTTTCAGTCAACTCCTCACGATGAAAAGAGATGCAGTCATGAAGGCAAAAAAAAGATACACAAACGGTCTAGAAAAACTAGCTTTTGCTGAATCTCAGGTATGTGCAGCACTTTGACATTATTTATTTTTCCATCAGAAAATTCGGATGATCTCTGTTAACATAACACATTTTCACATTTGCTCTTAAAAGGTTGGTGAGATGAAAGTGGAGCTGGTAGAATTACAGCCCAAACTAGAAGAGGCACAGATTGAAAATGAAAGAATGATGAAGGTAAATACAACAAGTGTCCTTGAGTTACAGTGACAGACACAGTAGTGTTGAAAATAATAGCAGTCCATTGTGACTAACCAGATGAATCACTGTTATTAGTATATTTTTATTTCTACATGGGAAACAAGTTACCTGTAGGTGCAGTAGATTCTCCGAAAAACAAACACTTTCAACTTTCAAGATATGCACGCTATTGTGGCTGTGCAATTGGGCAATTAGTTGAAAGGGGTGTGTTAAAAAAAATAGAAACATCTGTTAGTGACTTTACAAATACAAAACTATTTTGTACAAACTTTATATCTAGGATTTGGCAATCCTGTAAGTCGCCAAACTAATGTGTAGTTTTATTGCCACAGTATTTATTAACTGGTATGGAGGTATGAATAAATTAGCTTCACACAGATGTCTTCTATCACAGTACATACAGGTGACTACAGACTGACTTTGATCATCCTGGAGCTGATCATTGGTTTAGCCTTTGCCATTATGATTATTTTTCAATCCATTTTGATAGTTGGCTTCTGTTTTCTGCCACGTGTCTCTGAATTTGCTCTCCATTTTAAGGCATTGGAGAAAATTTTACTTGAACAGCCCATAATGTTTTGCACCTCTACATAGGATTTCCCCTTTCCAATCAACTTTATAAGCAAAGTACACTGTTCTTCTGAACAATGTCTTGAACGACCCATTTTCCATGTTCCATGTTCAACAAGTGCTGGTTTCATCCTTAAATAGGGGCTGCCTGATTCACACCTGTTTTTTCACAGAATTGATCACTGATGATTGAATGCCACACTGCTATTATTTATCACACCACTTTCAACTAATTGCCCAATTGCACAGCCTTAAGAGTGTGCATATCATGAATGCGGGGTCTTGTTTGTTTTCTGCAAATCTACTGCATCTACTGATAACTTGTTTGCCATGTAGCAATAAAAATATACTAATAACAGATGAATCTGATTAGTCACGTTGGACTGGTATTATTTTATAACACTTCTGTAAAACCTTAAGTACATTGTAATGAAAAAGTCATTGTAAATATATATAAATCCCATGTATTGGCCAAAAGGTGATAGCAGTGGAGTCTATTGAGGTGCAAGCTACAAGTAAACTTGTGCGTGTGGAAGAGGAGGCCACAGCTATTCAAGCCGCTGAAGCTCAAGCGCTGAAGGATGAGTGTGATAGTGAACTGGCTGAGGCCATCCCTGCCCTGGAGGAGGCAACTGCAGCCTTAAACACCTTAAAGGTGAATATCCTCCAATGCAATCCAACATTTTTCTTGCGTGTCTTTGCTTTATAGACATTTGAGTGAGTTACCTTCTTCTATGCAGCCTGCTGACATCACTGTTGTGAAGTCCATGAAAAACCCTCCCTCCGGAGTGAAACTGGTGATGTCAGCTGTGTGTGTTATGATGGGAAAAACACCAGATAAGATTGCAGATCCTGCTGGGACAGGAAAAAAAGTTTGTCTCATCAAAGAATGTTATAATACAAACAGATTATACACCGGAAAACACAGCACTGGTTTTCTTTTTTACCTAGGTTTTGGACTACTGGGGTCCGAGCAAGAAACTATTGGGTGATATGAACTTTTTACGGGACCTTAAAGAATACGACAAGGACAATATTCCCGTGAGTGTCAGGAAAGCATCATTCACCCAGCATTGAGCAAAAACATTAACATATCTAAAACTTTCCACACATCTGCCAGTCTAAAAAGTGATATAATTATATACAGTTAAAATTAGAATATGTTATATTAGAACCATTCCTGCATGTCCTTTCTCGCGTCTTTTTACAGGAGGAATCGATAGCAAAAATTCGTTCTACATACATGACCAATCCTGACTTCAACCCTGCTCAGGTGGCAAAAGCCTCCTCAGCAGCAGAAGGCTTATGTAAGTGGATCAAAGCAATGGAATCATACGACAGGGTGGTGAAGGTACAGTCTTTTTCTTTTCTTCTACAATTTACTTTTTTTATTTTAAAAGTACTATATTTGTAGCTCCAACTATACTTTGCGTGTTTTTAGATTGTGGCTCCCAAAAAAGCCAAACAAGTTGAGGCCCAGGCGACCCTGGCTTCTGCCATGGCCAAGCTATCAGAGAAGAGAGCCAAGCTGAAGGAGGTTGAAGACCGTTTGGCTGACCTGAAAAAAACATCTGAGGAAAAGACAGAGGAAAAAGCCAAACTGGAAGCCCAAAGAGATTTGTGTCAAAGAAAGTTGGAACGAGCTGAGAAACTCATTGGTGGTCTGGGTGGAGAGAAAACTAGGTGATCAATAGCACAATCGTTTTTTCTTTTCTTTTACAAGAATAACAAGGATTGCAATGTTCCACTGAGTTAAAATCTTATTGTCAGATGGTCCAAAGCTGCTGATGATCTGCAAAACACATATGATAACCTGACTGGAGATGTCCTTATTTCTGCTGGTGTCATGGCCTACCTGGGCGCTTTCACGGCCAGCTTCAGGCAGGACTGCACCAGTCACTGGATCAAGCTGTGTCAAGTATGATTCTTTATCAACATGGGAAATCAATATATTTCCTATCCAATATATGTACGCTTTCCATACCTTTCTTTTTTTTAATCTACCCTGTCATGTCTAGACTAGGAACATTCCATCATCAGATGACTTCTCTCTTAGTAAGACTCTTGGAGATCCTATTAAGATTAGGGCGTGGAACATTGCTGGCCTCCCCACTGACGCCTTCTCTATTGACAATGGCGTCATTACCAGTCATTCACGTCGCTGGTGAGAGCCTTACACAAAATACAGTGTGTTTTCTATGCAGCGCTTGATTGTGAGGGTTTTCCTCTCAAAGTCTAAAAATATGTGTTGGGCTTTGGGGTGTGTTGACTTTACTGTATACTATTGGCATTTATTATAATTTACTGATATATAACACAATGGCAAGTACAACATCAAGTTAAAAGTACGAAATCAATAGTGAGCCATCATCAGTACGAGCCTGAAGTTTGTTTTCCAGAAAGAATATGATAATATGGTGCTTTGATGTGTGGGTGACAGACAGCGTGAACAGGCCCGATGGAGGGGCTTGCAGGCAAATGCCTGGTGGTTATGCCTCCACCCGTGGGTCCCGGCCAGGCCCAGCCTGAAGAAGCCACATGAGATCTATCCCCCGTAGACCCACCAACTGCAGGGGCAAGCATAAGGGTCTGGTATATTGTGAAATATTGTAAAGGGCGGGCACCTGAGTGACCCCGTCGTCAGCGGCCCAATCTGGTTCTTGGTACATTGAACGTTACTTCTCTGGTGGGGAAGGAGCCCAAGCTTGTGTGAGAGGTTAAGATATTACAACTAGACATAGTTGGACCTTATTCTACTCTGGAGTTGCTGCAGGGCAGAGGCGGCGATCTGGTGAGGGTTTTTTAATAGCCACTCGGCTTGATGCCTCCAGTTTGGAGTAAACCCTGTTAAATGAGAGGGTCACTTCCTTACGCCTTTGGGTTGGGGAAAGGGTACTAACTGTTGTTTGCGCATACACGCCAAATGGCAGTTCAGAGTACCCAGCCTTCTTGGAGTCTCATCTGGTGATTTCTAAGCCCATGGCCTGGGGACACCTTGGGGTCCTCCCAGTGGAACTGGAAAAGTTGGCCATGGAAGTCTGGACTTCCCTACTGAGACTGCTGCCCCACGAATGGAATGGAATAAACATCTAGTCTTGGTCAGGAATAGCAACAACTTCTACAAACCCATTGTGTAAAGTTGTGGATCGATGATTTTAAGTTAATTCAAAATGTCGAAACAAAACAAACACCAAATGGTTTTGCTCAGTAGCATGGAAGCCCATGCATCCATCCACTTTCTTCCGCTTATCCGAGAACAGGTCGCGGGGGCAGCAACCTAAGCAGAGAAGCTCAGACTTCCCTCTCCCCGGCCACTTTGTCCAGCTTTTTCCAGTGGATGCCGAGGCGTTCCCAGGCCAGCCAAGAGACAAAGTCTCTCCAACGTGTCCTGAGTCTCCCCGAGGCCTCCCACCGGTTGGATGTGCCCTGAACACCTCCCCAGGGAGGCATCCGGGAGGCATCTTAACCAGATGCCCGAGCCACCTCATCTGGCTCCTATCAATGCGGAGGAGCAGCAGTTTTACTCCCGAGTTTCTCCCGGATGACAGTGCTTCTCACCCTATCTCTAAGTGAGAGCCCAGCCACCTTGCGGAGAAAACTAGGAACATAGATCGACCGGTAAATTGAGAGCTTGCCTTTCGGCCAAGCTCTTTCTTAACCACGACAGACCGGTGTAGAGTCCGCATCACTGCAGATGCCGCACCAATCCGCCTGTCCATCTTGCGTTCCATCCTTCCCTCACTCATGAACAAGATCTCAAGGTACCTAAACTCCTCCAGTTGAGTCAAGATCTCATCCCCGACCCGGAGATGGCACTCCATCCTTTTCCGGGCAAGAACCATGGACTCGTACTTGGAGGTGCTGATTCTCATCCCAGCCGCTTCACACTCAGCTGCAAACCGATCCAGTGAGATTTGAAGGTCACGGCGCGATGAAGCCAAAAGAACCACATCATCTGCAAAAAGCAGAGACCGAATTCTGCGGCCACCAAACTGAAACCAATCACCGCCATGGCTGCGCCTAGAAATTCTGTCCATGAAAGTAATGAACAGATTTGGTGACAAGGGCAGCCCTGGCGGAGTCCAACCCTCACGGAAACGGGTCTGACTTATAATGCCGGCAATGCGAACCAAACTCTGACATCAGTCATACAGCGAACGGACCGCCTGGATTAGGTGGTCCGATACCCCATACTCCCGGAGCACTTTCCACAGTATTTCCCAAGGAATACAGTAAAATGCCTTCTCCTTTGCCTTAAGGAACTCCGGGCAGATCTCATCCACCCCGGGGGTCTTGCCACCAAGGAGCGTTTTGACCACCTCGGTAACCTCAGCCCCAGAGATAGGAGAACCCGCTTCAGAGTCCCTAGGCACTGCTTCCATGTTTGAAGACATGTCGGTGGGGTTGAGGAGATCTTCAAAGTATTCCCTCCACCGGTCAACAACATCTCGAGTCGAGTTCAGCAGCACACCGTCCCCACCATACATGGTGGGGATGTGTATACTCCTTCTGACAAGGGACTCTGCCAGACATTCCCAGCAGACCCTCACAATGAGTGGATGATGCCAGGTCTGACTGGCATCATCCCCCACCATCGGAACCAACTGACCACAAGGTGGTGATTGGTTGACAGTCCCACCTCTTTGTTCTGTGTCCAAAACATGCGGCCGGAAGTCTGATGACACAACCGCAAAGTCAATCATCGAACTGCGGCCCAGGGTGTCCTGGTGCCAAGTGCACATGTGGACACCAGTCACCCAGCAGAACAAGGGAATCCCCCGAGGGAGCACTCTCTAGTACTTCCTCTATGGACTCTAAAAAGGGTGGGTATTCTGAACTGCTGTTTGGCGCATAAGTGCAAACATCAGTCAGGACCCACCCAAAGGCGTAGGAACATTACCCTCTTGTTTACTGGGTTAAACTCCAACTTGCAGGCTTGGAGCCGGGGGGCAACAAGAGTTGCCACCCCTGCCCGTTGCCTCTCATTGCTGGCAACACCAGAGTGGAATGAAGTCCAGCCCCTCTTGAGAGGTCAGGTTGCAGAGCCCTTCCTGTGCGTTGAGGTGAGTCAGACTATATCTATTTCTCCACCTCACGCACCAGCTCAGGCTCCTTCCCCACCAGAGAGGTGACATTCCACGTACCAACAACTAGCTTCTGTAGCCGAGGATCAGACCGCCAAGGCCTCCCCCTCAGGCCGCCACCCAGCTCTCTTTGCACCCAACCCCTTTGGCTCATGGGAGGGGGGACCCCCATTACCTTTTCAGGTTGTGCCCGACCGGGCCCCATGGGTGCAGGCCCGGCCACCAGACGCTCGCCATCGTGCCCCACCTCCAGGTAGCATGGAAGGAAGAGCACCATATTTTAAAGGAGATGCTGTCATCATTTTGGTTGCTTTCTTGTCTGAGACCACCAAGATTAAAAGAGGGCTCAAAATACACCAAAGCCGAATCAATTGGAAAAGATGTGTCACAGGCGCAGCACTCGTTGGTAGCAAAATTCCAGGCAGGAAGCCCCCACAGTACAGGAGGTCTCTTAGCACCCGTGTCACCTAAAAACCTCAGATGGGAAATTAAATAGCCCAAGATGAACGACAACAAGGAATGGTACCAACTTGACCAATATCTTGACAAAATACTATAAGCCAAATTAGCAGGAAAAACACTCAAGCAACAAAAACGTATTTCTTCGAGATCCAAAAATGTTGTCAGGCATCCGACAACCCCCAATAAGAGGATACATTGACGACCTCACCAAGACAACCACAACCCATGTGGAGGCGTGGTGCGTTCTGGATCATGTGGATTCAGGAGCCAGAATGATGTCTGAGCAAAATAAATCCAAGGGTATGGTGATTAGGAATAGGAAACTGACCAACAGGTTCAAGTCACGTGTGCAAGGGGAAGTGATTCCATCGACAGTAGACCTTAAAAAGTGATTTAATGATTCACTTACTTATAAAAACAACATTGGAAGCACTGATAATCAAACAGAGGAATTGCTCTGGAGGATAGAAAAATCAGCTTCCGGGAAAGTTTAAATCATGTCTTCATCAACATGGACTGGTGCCAAGACTCATGTGATGTGGATGCTGAGCGTGTATGAAGTTCCAAAAACAAGCATAGAAGGAATAAAGAGGAAGAAAATGTTTTTCCTCATTCAGCATCATAACAGCTTAATGGGAGTCGAGCTGCCTTTAAGTGCTGAGAAAAATTGCTTTGCCAAGGGAGATTTCAAAATCCAAATCAGTCTCCCTTGACATTTGACTGTGTTTATTACCAATTTTGTTGAACCACATTTCGATGCCGGACCTGACCTGAAAAGGGTTGGGTGGGATAGGTGGGGTGGGGGGATATAAGAAACGGTGCAGAAGAACCTCACAGACATACAAACACACAAACTATGATAATCACGATTGCAGCCACAATCAGAACAGTCACAGAGCAAAATGGGCAAAAATACAGGAAAAGAAAGAAAAAAACATAAAATAAATAATAATAATAATTATATATATATATATATACACACACATACATATATATATATATATATATACATATACGTACAATCAGACATACACATACTGTGCACATACACATATCCATGCAGTACATACATACATACACACACATACAGTGTGCATATGTATGTACACACATACATACATACATACATACATACATACATACATATGTACTACTAATAATAAACATACAAGAAAAACAACGAGAAAAACAGAACCTCTTGAACAATGACCATCCAGATGACACGTGCAAAAAATCTACATTAAATCTACATTACTCTGCAGTGACAGAATGACTGCATCAGAGTGAAACAGAGAATGAGGAGATGTTCGTGGTGAACACAGCCATGCATCCCAAACCACACTCCTTCCAAAAGCGAGGGTCCGACTAGGAAGATGCCGGAGCCTGGCCTCTCACCAGGCTCCCCACAGAGGGGACGGCATGACCCCGACCCCCAAGAGGCGACCGCGAGTCCTTCTGAAGAAGTCCAAAGGAGACCCGGCTGGACGCCACTTGGCAGCCGAGCAAGGGCCACCGGGGGGCATGGATGCCAACCGCCAAAACACCAGCCGGGGGCCGGCCAGCTATGGGCAAGCAGGGCATTGGCCCCCGAGCCCCCGGGCCCAGAAGCCACCCACCCCTCAAAGCAGGGGCCACATTCAACACCCCGGGCCGCCCCAGACACAGCTGCCGCAGGCCATCGCCTACCCCGATGCCAGAGGCAGGCGCCCGTAGAGGGCCCATGGGTTTGCCCCCCCCAACAGAACCCCGTCCACCCCACCCCCAGTGCTCACTTATATATCTTCTTCTTCTTTTCCTTTCGGCTTATCTCGTTACGGGTCGCCACAGCTAATCAATTGCCTCCATCTAACTCTGTCTTCTGTATCCTCTTTTCTTGCGCCAACTACCTTCATGTCTTCTTTCAATACATCCATAAACCTCCTCTTTGGTCTTCCTCCTGGTCTCACCACAGTTTTGTACACCTTTCCTTTCATTTTAGCTGAAACTCTTCTATCACACATCACACCCGACACTTTTCTCCACCCATTCCAGCCTGCCTGCACACGCTTTTTCACCTCTTTTCCACACTCTCCATTGCTCTGGACTGTTTACCCTAAGTACTTAAAATCGTCCACTTTCTTTATCTCTTCTCCCTGTAACCTCACTCTTCCACTTGGGTCCCTCTCATTTACACACATGTACTCCGTCTTGCTGCGGCTGACCTTCATTCCTCTCCTTTCCAGGGCAAACCTCCACCCCTCAAGCTTCTCCTCCACCTGTTCCCTGCTCTTACTACATATCACAATGTCATCTGCAAACATCATAGTCCATGGAGATTCCTGTCTAACCTCGTCCGTCAGCCTGTCCATCACCATAGCAAACAAGAAGGGGCTCAGAGCTGATCCCTGATGTAGTCCTACCTTCACTCGGAACTCCTCTGTCACACCTGCAGCACACCTCACTTACTGTCTTACAGTCCTCGTACATGTCCTGCACCGCTCTAACATACTTCTCTGCCACTCCAGACTTCCTCATACAATACCACAGTTCCTCTCTGGGCACCCTGTCATAAGCTTTCTCCAGATCTACAAAAACACAATGCAGCTCCCTCTGACCTTCCCTGTACTTCTCAATCAACATCCTCAAAGCAAATACTGCATCTGTTGTACTCTTCAACTACTCTTTCCCATAACTTCACTGTATGGCTCATCAGCTTTATTCCTCTGTAGTTACCACAACTCTGCACATCTCTCTTGTTCTTAAAAATGGGCACCAGGACACTTCTCCTCCATTCCTTAGGCATCTTCTCATTATCTAAGATCTTGTTAAACAACTCGGTCAGGAACTCTATTGCCACCTCTCCTAGACATTTCGATACCTCCAAAGGTATATCATCAGGACCGAGTGCCTTTCCATTCTTCATCCTCTTCAATGCCCTCCTCACTTCTTCCTTACTAATCTTTGCTACTTCCTGGTCCACAACAGTCACCTCTTCTACTCTTTGTTCTCTTTCATTTTCCTCATTCATCAACTCTTCAAAGTACTCTTTCCATCTTCCCCTGACACTACTGGCACCTGTCAATACCCTTCCATCCCTATCCTTTATCACCCTAACCACGTCCTTCCCATCTCTGTCCCTCTGCCTTGCCAACCTGTATAGATCTTTCTCTCCCTCCTTGCTGTCCAACCTAGCATACAAGTCATCATAAGCCCCTTGTTTGGCCTTTGCCACATTTACTTTCACCTTACGCTGCATCTCTCTGTACTCCTGTCTACTCTCTTCAGTCCTCTGTGTCCCACTTCTTCTTAGCTAACGTCTTACTCTGTATACACTCCTGCACCTCCTCATTCCACCACCAGGTCTCCTTATCTACTTTCCTTCCAGATGACACACCAAGTACTCTCCTACCTGTCTCTCTGACCACAGTAGCTGTAGTTGTCCAGTCATCTGGAAGGACTTCCTGGCCACCCATAGCCTTTTTCAACTCCTTCCTAAAAGTCACACAACACTCCTCCTTTTTCAGCTTCCACCATTTTGTCCTCTGCTCTGCCTTTACCCTCTTCATCCTTCTCACCACTAGAGTCAACCTACACACCACCATCATATGCTGTCTGGCTACACTCTCGCCTACCACTGCTTTGCAGTCACTGACCTCCTTCAGGTTACACCTTCTACACAAGATGTAGTCTACCTGTGTGCTCCTACCTCCACTCTTGTGGGTCATCCTATGTTTCTGTCTCTTCTGGAAGAAAGTATTCACTACAGCCATTTCCATCCATTTTGCAAAGTCGACCACCATCTGTCCTTCAGGGTTCCCCTTCTGGATACCAAACTTGCCCATCACCTCCTCATCATCTCTGTTTCCTGCACCAACATACCCATTGAAGTCCGCACCAATGACAACTCTCTCACTTCTAGGGAGGTTCTGCATCACTTAATCCAGGTCTGACCAGAATTACTGCTTGTTTAGAACCAATGTGTGAGTGAAGAAGAGTTAAATACAGAAAGTGTTTCCAAGGTTTCCACACAAACTTTGAATTAATCACACCACTATAGCATTAGCGTAGTAGGTTTTTTAGATGTTTTCATTGGAAGACACATTTCTACTAGTATGCTAGGTGATAGCTTAATGACAAAAGATGCCAGCATGCTAATATTAATGTAGGAGCATTTTTTCATAGACAAAAACATATATAAANTTATGCTAGGTGATAGCTTAATGACAAAAGATGCCAGCATGCTAATATTAATGTAGGAGCATTTTTTCATAGACAAAAACATATATAAACGGTCTGCAGCAGATGTGTGTGCGTGTGAGTAGTGATGAGTCGATCGCGAACGTCAAGAGGATCGTGGCCAACACAAAGTGCTCAAATTGTTTGCCAATTTAATGCTTTGCAGTGGTTATGGTCTGAGCCATAAGGTGAAGGCAATTTCTTTAAAAAATCTTTCACATAATATTATACTAGGTGATAGCTAAGTGATGCCAGCATGTTAATATTAGCATAGTAGCATTTTTAGCTGTATTCATTGGAATACATGATTATACAGTTATGATTAGCTAAGTAATATGTTTAGCTGTTTTGATAGATAACAAGTGAGCCGTCAAAAAAGGGTGGAACAACACACAATAAAAAAGAAGAGGACAAACAAATTGTCTCTCTGCGTCAAGAGCCGCCTCTTTTTGTTCATTTCAAAGAGTTGATTCATTCCAAAGAGTCGATTCGATTCCAAAATGTCAAACTCTCCAGTTCACTAGAGCATTGCAAGCATTAAATAGTTTAGTATCATTTTTCAACCAATATCATGCAAACATACATCAAAATGTTCGGCTCAGCTGAGAAAAAGGTCCTACCCCCAAAAATTATTTACAATGCACTGTTTTTGCAAAATTTCTCGTTTTCCGAGATTTCCCATTGCAAATGAATGCCGAGATTTTCCAAAGGCAATCTTTTTTACACTTCTCAACCGATTTGGATAGTGCCCAAGACAAAATACTATAATTGTTGGGAAATTGATTGCTTTGCAGCTGTCGTGGTCTGCTCCGTACGGTGAGGGCGTTTTCTTTGAAGATTCGTCCCAGGTGTTCTCCCAGAGAAGTCTTTGATGAGAAAGTGTGGGCGTGTGTGTGGACTGTAGTTGAAGATGTATACAGCAGAGGGCAGCACTGCACACAGACTTTGATTTAATCACACCACTATAGCATTAGCGTAGTAGCTTTTTTAGATGTTTTCATTGGAAGACACATTGCTACTAGTATGCTAGGTGATAGCTTAATGACAAAAGATGCCAGCATGCTAATATTAATGTAGGAGCATTTTTTCATAGACAAAAACATATATAAACGCTCTGCAACAGATGTGTGTGCGTGTGTGTAGTGATGAGTTGATCGCGAACGTCAAGAGGATCGTGGCCAACACAAAGTGCTCAAATTGTTGGCCAATTTGCTAATATTTGCATAGCAGCATTTTTAGCTGTATTCATTGGAACACACAATTATACAGTTATGATGGGTGACAGCTAAGTGATAAAAAAGGCCAGCATGCTAATATTAGCATAATAGCATTTTTAGTCGTTTTCACAGAAAAAAACATATATAGTGTGGACTGTAATTGAGTGCATGCAGCAGAGGGCAGCACTGCTTGTTCAGATTCAACATGTGAGAGTGAAGAAGAATACATACAGGAAGTGTATTCTAAGGTTCCAACACAGACTTTGAATTATTTACACCTCGCTAACATTAGCACAGTAGCATTTTTACCTGTTTTTATTGGAAGACACAATTCTACTAGTATGCTAGGTGAAACTTAAGTGACAAAAGATGCCAGCATGCCAATATTAAGAGTAGTAGCATTTTTAGACGTTTTCACGCTTTGCAGCAGATGTGTGTACGTGTGTGTAATGAGTCGATCGGGATAACAAGACATCAAAAAAGGGTGAAACAACACCCAAAAAAAAGAGGACAAACAAATCGGCTCTCTGCGACAAGAGCCGGCTCTTTTTGTTCATTTCAAAGAGTCAATTTGTTCCAAAGAGTCGATTAGATTCCAAAATGTCAAAATCTCCAGCTCTTTAGAGCATTGCAAGCATTAAATAGTTTAGTATCATTTTTCAACCGATTTCATGCAAACTTAACACAAACATACATACGGTGAGGGCGTTTTCTTTGAAGATACCCGCAGTGCTATCACTAATTCTATTCTAAGGACTTTTTAAAAAATTACATTTCAAAGGCTGAAAATATCTAAATAAAAAAAAAACAATCAAATAGTTGTCAAATCAAATAGTTGTTAATTAATTGGGTAATTAATCATTCAATTAATGTCTTTATCGATTAATTGTCGCCTGAGGACCTCCTGTTTTCGAAGACCCACATAAGATAAGAAAATTGATCAAATAGCGAGATGGTTCTGTAGTTTAAAAAAATTTTGTTCCCAGTTATGTACAGCAGCATCCATCCATCCATCCATTTTCCACCGCTTATCCGGGTCCGGGTCGCGGGGGCAGCAGCTTCAGTAGGGAAGTCCAGACTTCCCGGTCCCCGGCGACCTCTTCCAACTCCATCGGGAGGACACCAAGGCGTTCCCAGGCCAGCTGTGAGACATAGTCCCTCCACCGTGTCCTAGGTCTTCCCGGGGGCCTTCTCCCGACCGGGCATGCCCGAAACACCTCACCAGGGAGGCGCCCGGGAGGCATCC
Organism: Oostethus manadensis; assembly: GCA_024372805.1. Lineage (NCBI taxonomy): Eukaryota > Metazoa > Chordata > Actinopteri > Syngnathiformes > Syngnathidae > Oostethus > Oostethus manadensis. The sequence goes on along the minus strand of QODF01000093.1, from coordinate 5,503,352 downwards.
GGACTAGATGCCCGAGCCACCTCAACTGGCTCCTCTCGATGTGAAGGAGCAGCGGCTCTACTCTGAGCTCCTCCCGGATGGCCGAGCTCCTCACCCTATCTCTTAGGGTGAGTCCAGCCACCCTACGAAGGAAACTCATTTCCGCCGCTTGTATCCGCGATCTCATTCTTTCGGTCATGACCCATAACTCATGACCATAGGTGAGGGTGGGAACGTAGATCGATCGGTAAACAGAGAGCTTTGCCTTCCGGCTCAGCTCTCTCTTCACCACGACGGTCCGGTACAGCGACCGCATTACTGCAGATGCTGCACCGATCCGTCTGTCGATCTCACGCTCCAACCTTCCCTCACTCGTGAACAAGAACCCGAGATACTTGAACTCCTCCACCTGAGGCAAGACCTCACTCCCAACCCGGAGGGTACAGTCCACCCGTTTCCGACTGAGAACCATGGCCTCGGATTTGGAGGTGCTGAGTCTCATCCCAGAAGCTTCACACTCAGCTGCAAACCGCTCCAGTAAACGCTGAAGGTCACAGCCTGATGAGGCCATAAGGACCACATCGTCTGCAAATAGCAGAGACGAGATCCTAAGGTCACCAAGCTGGACTCCCTCAACACCTTGACTGCGCCTAGAAATTCTGTCCATGAAGATTATGAACAGAATCGGTGACAAAGGGCAGCCTTGGCGGAGGCCAACGTTCACCGGAAACAAGCTCGACTTACTGCTGGCAATGCGAACCAGGCTCCTGCTTCGATTGTACAAGGACCGAATGGCACGTAGAAGCGGACCATCAATCCCGTACTCCCGGAGCACCCCCCACAGGACACCACGAGGGACACGGTCGAATGCCTTTTCCAGGTCTACAAAGCACATGTAGACTGGTTGGGCAAACTCCCACATACCCTCGAGTACCCTTGCAAGGGTGTAGAGCTGGTCCAGTGTTCCGCGACCGGGACGAAAACCACATTGCAGCTCCTCTAACCGAGGTTCGACTAACGGTCGTACCCTTCTCTCCAGCACCCTGGAGTAGACTTTCCCAGGAAGGCTGAGGAGTGTGATCCCCCTATAGTTGGAACACACCCTCCGGTCACCCTTTTTAAAAATGGGGACCACCACCCCGGTCTGCCAGTCCAGAGGTACTGTTCCTGACTTCCATGCAATGTTGTAGAGGCGTGTCAACCAACACAGTCCTCCAACATCCAGAGCCTTGAGAAATTCTGAGCGGAACTCGTCTACCCCCGGAGCCTTGCCACTGGGGAGTGATTTGACTACCCCAATTACCTCAGCCACGGTGATAGAACTGTCCACGTACGTATCCTCAGACTCTGCTTCCTCTATGGAAGGCATGTCAGTGGGATTGAGAAGGGCCTCGAAGTATTCCTTCCACCGACCAACTATATCCACAGTCGTGGTCAGCAAGCCCCCGTCCGCACTGTAAACAGTGTGAACTGGGGGCTGCTTCCCCTTTCTGAGGTGTCGGACGGTTTGCCAGAACCTCTTCGAGGCCGACCGAAAGTCGTGCTCCATAGCCTCACCGAACTCCTCCCACACCCGAGTTTTTGCCTCGACCACCGCCGAAGCCGCGTGCCGCTTGGCCTGCCGGTACCTGTCAGCTGCTTCGGGAGTCCCGCAAGCCATCCATGCTCGATAGGACTCCTTTTTCAGCTTGACGGCAGCCCTAACCCCCGGTGTCCACCATCGGGTTCGGGGCTTGCCACCACGACTGGCACCGACCACCTTGCGGCCGCAACCACAACTGGCTGCCTCAGCAATAGAGGCACGGAATACGGCCCATTCGGACTCAATATCCCGGTCCTCCCTCGAGATGCAGGCAAAGCTCTGCCGGAGATGAGAGTTGAAGACTCGACGAACGGGAGATTCTGCCAGACGTTCCCAGCACACCCTCACTACGCGTTTGGGTCTGCCAGGTCTGTCCGGCATCCTTCCCCGCCATCTAATCCAACTCATCACCAGGTGGTGGTCAGTTGACAGCTCAGCCCCTCTCTTCACCCGCGTGTCCAGAACATGCGGACGCAGGTCTGATGATACGACCACAAAGTCGATCATAGACCTGCGACCTAGGGTGTCCTGGTGCCAAGTGCACTTATGGACATCCTTATGTTCGAACATGGTGTTTGTTATGGACAAACTGTAATTCGCACAGAAGTCCAGCAACAACACACCGCACGGGTTCAGGTCAGGGAGGCCGTTCCTCCCAACCACGCCCCTCCAAGTCACACTGTCATTGCCCACATGGGCGTTGAAGTCTCCCAGCAGAACTATGGAGTCACCAGCTGGGGTGCTCTCCAGCACCCCTCTGATAGACTCCAAGAAGGCTGGGTACTCTGAACTGCCGTTCGGCGCATACGCACAAACCACAGTCAGGACCCTTTCCCCAGCCCTAAGGCGTAGGGAAGTAACCCTCTCGTTTACTGGGGATGACTCCAACACAGAGGCACCAAGCCGGGGGGCTAACAATAAGCCCACACCAGCTCGCCGCCTCTCCCCAGCGGCAACTCCAGAGAAGAACAAGGTCCAGCCCCTCTCAAGGAGTTTGGTTCCAGAGCCTAAACTGTGGGTTGAGGTGAGTCCGACTATATCTAGTCGGAATCTCTCCGCCTCTTCCACAAGCTCGGGCTCCTTCCCCACCAGAGAAGTGACATTCCATGTCCCAAGAACCAGATTTGGTCGCCGAAGCCCAGGTCGCCCGGACACCCGCCCTCGACCACTGCCCAAATCACACAGCACCGGACCCTTATGCTTGCCCCTGCAGGTGGTGGGTCTGCGGGGGGGAGTTCCCGTGCGGCTTCTTCGGGCTAGGCCCGGCCAGGTCCCACGGGTGAAGACCTGACCACCAGGCGCTCGCCTGCGAGCCCCTCCCCCAGGCCTGGCTCCAGGGTGAGCCCCCGGTATCCCACGTCCGGGCGAGGTGCGGTCACTCATGTTTCTCTTCGTATGGGTCTTCTGAACAGCAGCATTATTTTTTCAATTTTCATTTTATTTGAAAATGTCTCTTTTTGGAACGATAAATTGCATATTTACATAACGGGGTTCAAGATTTTTCTTATTACTCGTTTAACTATCATCATATCCATTTTTGGATATTTTATTTGTACAATTATTGACAATAAATATTGTTTCTGCCACATTTACTCCATAGAAAACGTGGTATTTGACGTTATTTCTATCAGTGACTCAAATTTATTACAACTACACTTTTTGCTGCCAAATCTGGTCCTACATTCACAAAAAATTATTGAAACTATTTACTGTTTTATTCATATTGTAGATGTCTCTATTCTCATAAATAAAATCATCTCTATATGTATTATTATTATTAACATTACTTTCAAATACATTTTTAAGGATTCCCCAAACCCTTTTAAAACTATTTTTATTACTATTTAATGGAGTTTATTGGATTTCTTACTACTGCTTATATTAGTCAACTTATATGTTTGGATTTTCCAGTTCCAGTTCAGTTCTTAAGTTAATGAATTGTTTATATTAAGTATTTTTCTTTTCGCAAGCATTTTGTATACCCTTTGTTATCCACGAAGATTTTATAACAGTGTTATTTTTACTCACTTGACGGATCGGACGTTTTTTAAAAATAAAATACAAAAGATGTCTAAAAATGTGTTGAACCCTTAATTTACATCTTTCTCTACGTATACATTATTCCAATCTTGTTGTGATAAATCCGATTCAAGTGAGCTTAATGCCTCAGTTCGTAATCGTTTCAATATCGATTTATTGGGGGGTGTTTTATGATAATTATAATCATAATCATGCAATGTGAAGACAGTCATACAATGTGAAGACAATATTAGCAATAGAGAAATTTTGTTCAGAATACGGTTGTTTACAAATGGCAAATCTGTACAAAATTAATTAAAGCATGATTTTCCAAAGCCAGTCGAAAGGAATAGTAAAAATGTTTTTTTTGTGTCATTGTGTGATTTAAAATCATACTCATTTATAACACTATTTCAAGACTGACTTTTTTTTATCCACGCCCTTTCAGGCCCCTGATGATTGACCCTCAGGGTCAGGCCAACAAATGGGTGAAGAATTCAGAGAAAGACAATAAACTAAAGGTTATCAAATTAACCGATGATGACTACATGAGAACTATGGAAAATTGTATTCAGTTTGGAAGCCCTTTGCTGCTAGAAAATGTACTTGAAGAGTTGGACCCGTCACTAGAACCTCTACTCCTCAAACAAACCTTCAAACAAGGTGTTTAAAATGGGACACATCTTCCAAAAGATTCCAAATTTTGTATGTAAACCTTTTCCACATGCTTGTTTTCAACTAGGTGGTGTGGAATGCATCAAACTGGGGGAGAGCGTGATTGAGTACTCCCGCGATTTCCGCTTTTACATCACCACCAAGCTGAGGAACCCTCATTATCTACCTGAACTGGCCACTAAGGTGTCCCTGCTCAATTTTATGATCACCCCAGAGGGCTTAGAGGACCAACTGCTGGGGATTGTGGTTGCCAAGGAAAGGTACTGTAGCTGTTTGTCCACTGACTTTTCCTACCACATGGCAGCTTTTCTTCTGTTTTATCTGCATCGCAGGCCCGAGCTGGAAGAGGAGAGAAATGCACTAATTCTGCAGTCAGCTGCAAATAACAGGCAACTCAAGGAAACGGAGGACAAGATCCTTGAGACACTAGCGTCCTCAGAGGGAAATATTCTGGAAGATGAGAGCGCTATTCAGATCCTAGACTCGGCAAAGATCATGTCCAATGAGATTTCAAAGAAACAAAAGGCATGTGCTATGTGCTGACAGGATCTGTGTTGCCTATGGGATTTTTTTTATTCCATAACATTCTTGTCATTTAATTTCCCAGATTGCAGAGGAGACTGAGATCAAGATAGCAGAGTCGAGAGAGTGTTACAGAGCCATTGCCAAGCACTCCTCCGTCCTGTTCTTCACGATTGCTGACCTGACCAACATCGACCCAATGTATCAGTACTCTCTCAGTTGGTTTGTCAACCTCTATACAAATTCTATCCAAGACAGGTGAGTTTACTGTGTAACTTACAAAAGTATGTACCAGATCACACGGTGACATTGACAATTTTTAAATAATGCATATGTCACAATAACTTTTAGTAAATGTTATGATGCTACTTAAAGCTTTTGGTACGTACTGTATTTGACTGTTGAATGTTTGTTCTTAAGGCTGAAGCAACATTGAACCTGACTGTGTTAAGTTGAGAAGCTTTTCGTGTTTCCATTTAGTCAAAAGTCCAAGATCCTGGAAAAGAGGGTCATGTACCTGATCGATTACTTCACCTATAACTTGTTCTGCAACGTGTGTCGTTCACTGTTTGAGAAGGATAAACTCCTCTTCTCTTTTCTTCTCTGCTGTAATCTACTTCTGTGAGTGCCATTTGTGGAATAGCAACTGGCTACTTTTGGGCAAGCGTAATAATACCAATAAAATAAATACTGACGTTTTTGTCAGAGCAAAAGAGGAGATCGAGTACAGTGACTTAATCTTCTTGATGACTGGAGGCGTGGGTCTGCAGAACACCATTGCTAATCCCGATCCAAGTTGGTTGCAGGACAAGAGCTGGGATGAGATTTGTCGAGCAAACGAGCTTCCTGGTTTAAAAGGATTAAAGTAAGGACTTTACCTTACGTTTTTTTGTTTGCTCATCCAACTGCACAACTATTCTACTGGACTTAAATGTATTTATTCCACAGAGATGTTTTCATTGAGAGTCCAGAACTTTTCAAGCCTATTTTTGACAGCAAAGAGCCAAACAACACCCTTGTTCCCTCACCTTGGTGTGATAAACTTAATGAACTCCAGAAGATGATCATCATCCGCTGTCTCAGACCTGATAAGATTGTTCCAGCTGTGAACAAATATGTCATAACTAAACTGGGAAAAAATTTTGTTCAGCCCCCTCCCTTTGACTTAAGTAAGAGCTACCTGGACTCCAATGCCACCATCCCACTGGTGTTTGTGCTTTCTCCTGGTGCTGACCCCATGGCTAGTAAGTTCTGCAGGTCTGACCTGACCAATCTTTATGTCATGCTGACACTGAAATTCATGCTTACACTGAAATTCACTAACCCTTCACAGGTTTACTGAAGTTTGCAGGTGACAAGGATATGGGTGGTAGCAAGTTCCAGTCTATTTCTCTGGGGCAGGGCCAAGGGCCCATTGCTTCCAAAATGATATCCACGGCCATGCAGGATGGGACATGGGTGTGTTTGCAGAATTGTCACCTGGCAGTTTCCTGGATGTCCACCCTGGAGAAGATCTGCGAGGAGTTTACTCCTGCAACATGCCACCAGGACTTCCGGCTTTGGCTCACAAGCTACCCGTCGCCCAAGGTAAAGTGCAATGTAATGTTTATGAGCATGCACAACAGCTTAATTTAATTTGTTTCTGGCCCGCAAGCAGCTCTCTGTCTTGTCCGTTTTTTTTTTTTTAACCAGTTTCCAGTGACCCTATTGCAAAATGGGGTGAAAATGACAAATGAACCCCCGACAGGACTTCGGCTAAACATACTGCAATCGTACATGTCAGATCCTGTTTGTGACCAAAACTTCTTCAGTAACTGTCCTAATAAAGAACTGGTGAGTTGGGGTAGTTTGTCATATATTTCATTCTTGCCGTTTTCTTGAAATACCTCTACTGTATATTCTCCTGTAGATTTGGGAAAAGCTGCTGTATGGCCTGTGCTTCTTCCATGCGCTTGTGCAGGAGAGGAGGAAGTTTGGCCCACTGGGCTGGAATATTCCTTATGGCTTCAATGAAACTGACCTTCACATAAGTATCAGACAGCTCCAGGTAATCATTCACAGGCTTTTGGTAAGATTGCTACCATCACGTACATCTAAATGCATGTGCTGTATTTTCCTGTGTAGTTGTTTATCAACGAATACGATGAGGTGCCCTTCGAGGCCATTACTTATCTGACCGGAGAGTGCAACTATGGCGGCCGAGTGACGGACAACTGGGATCGGCGCCTCCTGAACACCATGTTAGCTGACTTCTACAATAAGGATGTCGTGGAGAAACCTTCTTATCCTTTCTCACCGAGTGGTGACTATGTTGCGCCTCCTAAATCGGCCTACTCAGACTACCTTCGATTTATCAAGGTAAGCATGACATCATCCATGTTCATTAGCTTGTCAACTGAGTAAGAATACCTTTTCTCCATACCAGGAGCTTCCAGTCAGCCAGCACCCAGAAATATTTGGGATGAATGAAAATGTGGACATTTCTAAGGATCTGCAGCAGACCAAGCTGCTCTTTGATTCACTGCTGCTCACTCAAGGAGGAGGCTCTAAGGGAGGTGGAAGCTCTGGAAGTGATAACACGCTGTATGAGATAGCAAATGATATCCTCTCTAAGGTATGGGCTAAAGTAGCTCTTCATTTGTTTCACTTTACATGAGCGAAACTCTTCTTCTGTTAGTTTTACCTGAAGAGTTGTGTTGCATCTGTTTCTTTTTACCAGATTCCAAGTAATTTTGACATTGAAGCAGCTCTCATGAAGTACCCGGTTCTCTACAAAGAGAGTATGAACACTGTGCTTGTCCAAGAAATGGAGCGCTACAATACGTATGAACATTCACACTCTGTGCAGAATTACTCCAAATAAGTCATACTACTGCGACTGTATTGCTTTTGTCCTCTCCAGGCTGTGTACTACCATCCGTGTCAGTCTTCAGAACTTGCTAAAGGCCCTCAAGGGTTTAGTGGTGATGGATGCAGAGCTGGAGGGAATTTCAGGGAGTTTAATAGTGGGGAAGATCCCTGAGAAATGGGCCAAACGTTCGTACCCAAGCCTCAAGCCTGTGGGCAGCTACATCAATGACTTTCTGTCAAGGCTCAAGTTTTTGCAGGTGAATCATACAGCAATTAATTGACACTAAGATGCCCTGGCCATTTGTTCAGGTTTTCACTGTCATTCTGTGTGTCTATAGGATTGGTATGACTCTGGTAAGCCCAATGTGTTCTGGCTGTCAGGCTTCTTCTTCACCCAGGCCTTCTTAACAGGGGCTACACAGAACTATGCGAGGAAATATAACATTCCAATTGACCTACTGGGCTTTGACTTTGAGGTCACTACACATACTTTTAATCTTTAACACAATCACTCACTTAGTTGTCAATTTAATGCCACTTTAGAGTTCCTGTATGTGACAGGACTTGTTTTAGCTATTCCATGTGTGATGTCATTTGATCATACAGGTTCTTCCCATTAATGAGTCACAATCGCCTCCTGAAGATGGGGTCTACATTAATGGATTGTTTCTTGATGGAGCTCGCTGGGACAAAGAAAGGTCCAGTAGTGTTGAAAATAATTGCAGTCCAATGTGACTAACCGGAATAATCACTGTAATTACGATATTTTTATTGCTACATGGCAAACAAGTTACCGGTACGTGCAGTAGATTATCAGAAAACAAACAAGACCCGGCATTCATGATATGAGAGCTCTTAAGGCTGTGCAATTGGGCAATTGGTTGAAAGAGGTGTATACAAAAAATAGCAGTGTGCCATTCAAACAGTGATCAGTGATCAATTTGGTGAAAAAAACAGGTGTGAATCAGGTGGCCCCTATTTAAGGATGAAACCAGCACTTGTTTAACATGCATTTCTCTTTGAAAGCCTGAGAAAAATGGGTCGTTCAAGCAGCGTAATTTAATAAAAAAGTTGATTGAAGTGGGGAAAACTTAAGAGGTGCAAAACATTTTTGGCAATTGAGCAAACATTTCATTTCATTTCATAATTTTAGCAAATTTGGTAACAGTGGTTACCAAACTTTTTTGTGCTGCACCCCCCTTTTGGAGATAAAATTATTATTTTGCCCCGCGAAGTCCTTCTGTTAAAAATAAGGCATGTGAAGAAGAGGTTACAATTCATGGCATCAAAAATGGCATCAAAAATGCTGTTTCTGAAGCAAAACCAAGAAATGAATGAATTGTGGAATGTTATTAAAGAATCTTGGTGTGGATTAACAGCTGAAGGGTGCCACAAGTTGACTCCATGCCACACAGATGTGAAGCAGTTATAAAAAAAAACTCTGGTTATACAAGTAAATATTAGGTAGAGATGGAGAGGATTGCGAAACCCTAGAAACAAAAAAGTTTGTACAAAATAATTTTCACTTTGTAATGTCAACGACCGACACTGCTCTTTTTTTTTACAAACCAATTTCAGCTAATTGCCCAATTGCACAGTTTTAAGAGCGGGCATATTGTAAATGCTGGGTCTTGTTTTTTGAGAATCTGCTGCACCTACTGGTAACTTATTTGCCATGTAGCAATAAAAATATACTAATAAAAGTACGCAATCAAGTTTATCACATTGGACTGCTATTATTTTGAACACTTTTCCCTCCACCCTGGTTTCATTTTTCTGTGCAAGTGCAAAATGACCTCATGCTAATTCTCAAAAATTTATACTTTTTTGTTTCTGTCATCAGTGGAATTTTAGTTGAGCAGTTACCCAAAATCCTATTTGTGTCGATGCCCATTATCTGGATAAAACCCAGTAAGTATGCATGAAAATGTTCCTTGCCATCACGTTGCTTTTTTGCAGCCGAAGTACAGAACATTATGTTTAAATTTCACTCCCAAGATCTTAATTTAATGATAATTTTTCCACATGAAAATGTTGTTTGATATCATTATACATAATTTGCCTCTTTTTCTCCAACATTCAGCTAAAGAAATCCCAGATGAGTCTGACAGTCGCTATGTTTGTCCTCTCTACAAGACCAGTGAGAGGAGAGGAACACTCTCTACGACAGGACATTCAACCAATTTTGTCATTCCTATGATGTTGCCCACCATCAAGCGCCCTCAACACTGGATCAAGCGTGGTGTGGCGCTACTCTGTCAGCTTGATGACTGACACCATCACTGGCCATTAACAGTTATGTTAAGCACTCTACAGTACATAATACCAATAGTAGTATATAATACTAATATGACGATTGTAACAGCAATGTTTTTCGTGATTTTGGCCATAGTATCATTGACATTTATAAAGATGAATTAAAATGTATTAGTTATTTACAGTATGTCAATATTTACACTTAATTCAGTAGACCAGCAGTGTCACTAATTTTGAATACATATTCACACGGGTTCGATCAAATATGTCCTGCTAAAGACTTGCAACTAGTCCGGGGTGTATTTGTCTTTTCATCCAAAGTGTGCTGGGATAGGCTTCAACTCACCCGAACAGCATAGCCCAGGGGAGGGCAAACTACGGCCACATTCAGCCTGTTGGTGTTTTTCATCTGGCCTGCCAGAGATTGGTACATACTTGCTGAAATCAAATAATTAAGACAGAATTTATTTGACATTTTCCTGTAGTGCATGGTCGTTCCACCCTACTCTGCTACTGTTTTGAACCCATCTGCAGCAATGAATGGGCCAAAGAAAAGAAAAGCCGACAGTTACTGCAGAGTGTTTAATAAGGAATGGATAACTAAATACTTTTTCACTGAAGTCGAGCCAAAGGCTGTAAATCTTACTTGTCAAGAAACTTTTGCAGTTTTAAAGGAATACAAATCATCACTTACTTATTACACTAACAACCTGTCAGCGCAAGAAAGACGGCTACTGCCGGTCAATAGCTAATTTGCAGGCTCAACAAAACACCTTTTTCCGGCAAACTGCCATCCGAGAATCAAGCTCCACAAAGGCAAGTTATTATTTGGCATTCAAATTAGCAAAGACCAGCAAGTCTTTCAGAAGGGGAGTTTCTGAAATAGTGCATGGTAAAGACTGCAGGCATTTTTTGTCCTGAGAGCAATAACAAGTTTGAAAAAAATAAGAATGTCATGCAGAACTGTGACTCGCAGTGTTGCGCTAGTTAACAATTATTTAACTAGTGATTTCCATTATGTAAGTACTTCGACACTGGACACGCTCAGTTTTTAATTTTGATCAGGATTAATGATCATTTTGAGATAACGTAAGAGTTTTTGGCCATGGAATCGCTAAAGGGGAAAACAAGGGGAGCGGACCTTTATAACAGCGTAGCGGGAGTCATGGAGAGGCACGACTTAGCTTGGAGTACGCTCGCCAACGTTACCACAGATGGATCACCAAATCTGACGGGAAAAAATGTTGGGTTGCTCCAAAGAATACAGGAGAACGTGAAAGAGGACAATCCTGAGCAGGATTTTTTTACAATGCATAATCTACCAGGAAGCACTATCCAAATCTGTTTTGCATCTTGACCATGTAGTGAATCCAGTGGTTGAACTTAACTAGAGTGAGGGGACTTGAGCATTGTCAGTTTATTAAGTTTCTTGAACAAACTGACGCTGATCACCAGGATTTGTTTTACCACTCCATTGTCCGCTGGTTAAGTTTAGGGAAAGTATATCAACAAGTGTGGGAGCTCGAACAGGAGATTATCTCATCTTTGTAGCAATTTGAGAAAGCTTATGATTCTTCTTCTTTTCATTTCTCCACACTGGCTACGCTGAAAGAGGCCACTCGACATGTTAAAAAATGACAGGAAATCACTGGATCCCCTGCATGGAGAATTCAGCCGTCGGTTTTCTGATTTTGGAAAAATTGACAACTCACTCCAACTGGTGTCATATCTGTTCATACAAGATCCTGAAAGGTGCTACGGGAGTTGCAGTTGGAACTGCATGAAAGAGAAGTTAAGATGGCACAGAGGATGCTGGTGTTGTTTGGCTCTACATATGTGTGTGAACAAAACTAACACCAGAGTTGAATGGACTGAAAAAAGGGTGATCAACAACACTGTTCTCACCAGTATGTTACCGGTAAGTAATAACACTGCATGCCTTTTTTTCATGTTTATGTTTGATAGGTATGCATCTGGTGGTGGACCGTCCTGTTTGTCAAATTTTTTAAAAATCATTGTGACCCCTATGTACTGTGCCCACAACACGTGACTGTATGCTGGTAGACAGCCAGCAAACCAATAAAGAAAACTCTGTACACAAGGCTTAGATTTCTTCGTTTAGTGAAGCTTTCTTTTGATGTGCATGTATGCATGTCGTAATTGTAACAAAAATTCAATTACTAGCTGTAAATGTACATTACAAACAGCATGTTTGAGGTTTTTCAAACTTCCTTTCTGCGGTATACTGTAGTAGCTATCTTGTGTTTTACATAGAGAAGAAAAACGACAAAAGATTGTTTAATTTTTCCACCATAGCTTTTTAACCAACCTTACTAAACTTTTGTAACTTACTTATTACCAACAATGAAACTATTTACACATATGTGAATCACTCAGAAATCGCATGAAACCACTGTCTTTGTTCCAAAGACATGACACCCTGAGCCATAAGGTTTGCCCATCCCTGGAACGGCAGTCATTAATGAATCAGCCGCTAAATGGCCAACTGTACAATTGTATTATATACTACATAACTTAATGGTTGCAAATTAATTCCAACTAGAAATCATTTGAATTAACTTTGAACACGTTTTACAATTAATGATTCATGTTACATTTCATAGTACCACGTGTCCGAAAAGAAGTAGGAAGAAGCAGAGCAGCAGGAAACCAAAGGAGTGGATAGATGTATCAATTAAATACATACTTTATTGATCACTACGTGTTGAAGGCCTAGTCCATTTGAGAAGCCACAATGACATGTAATGTTTTACATCAGTGGTTCCCAAAATCGTGTACCCCTTCAGATATTTGACTTGAAGACATGTACCCCCTACTCCTGCACATTTAAAAAACAATCAATTTTAATTTTCATTACACTGAAATATTAAACATGATTAAATTTATGGTAAGTAATTCTGGTTCAAAAATGTGTATATTGCACATTCAAGTTTTACATGTGAACTGATACATAGATGTGAATTTGTCTAGATGAATGAAGTATCTAAATATTTGTCCTACATAAATTTGACTTAAAGCAGATGTTGGGATCCTTCTGTTTGAATAGATTGAACTTGAGCTTCACTTTTGTGTTGTAGGCCAAGCCTGGCCTTTAAGAGAAATTTGCATTGTGGGAAATTGAGTGTTGTAGTTTTGTGCCTTAGCGCACAGTGGCATTATCTTTCCCCGCTCCTGTCTTCACGACCGCGAGTGTGGCTACCCTCTTAGCATGCTAGGCTCTTTCAAGTCCAAATAAAGTTTGTGCTACAAGACAACGACATCTATGCCTGTGCAGTCTCTGTACTTTGGTTAGGAGATCGCTGGACAGGAGAAGAAAGGTAACACTGGGGTATCGTCCGGGATCGTTGCCGAGAAGTTTGCAGCGCCACGAGGAAGGAAGGCACTAGTGGCTGATAGGAAAAATGGCGGCGCCTGTACAAAGTGGTAATGACAATGCTGAAATAAGACACTTCAAGGTAAAGGAACAGAACTTTAACGCAAACCCATTTTGGCAAGACATCAGATGCTGCTAGAGCTAAAATAAAAAAAATGATCTGGCAATGGAACTAATGCCAGCAGCATAGGATGAGAGCCGCGGACGGGTGCAGCGTCAGGGGGCTACATGGCAGCTTACGCCACCGCCATCGACACGCACCAACCCGTTTGTAACGCCCATAAGGGTGGTCGGTAGTCATTTTGGGGGCACTCATCAGGAGGTAGTGACATCAATTCCGCTGGTGATCAACTGTGTAAAGAAAAATAACATGCCACCGACACCATTCACACCCGGCAATGGCTAATGTCGCACTCCGGCGGATTATCCGCCAGTACCGGGCATACCCGCACGACACTGATTGGTCTGGCGCGAGGCGAGTGAGGCTGGTGCCTGGCAGCCGTTCCCCACGCCAGATGCTTCCCTACTTCTCTGAGAGCAGTGATGAGGACTGTGGTGGATGTAAAGAGAGAATCCCTGTCCTACAGCCGGGACAGTTTGACGGGTCTGGCTCGTGGAAAGACTTTATTTACCAGTTTGAGGCATGTGCCGAAGCTAACCATTGGACAAAAGCAACTAAAGCTGTACAGCTCAGATTCAGTTCAACTGGTGCCGCTGGAGCGATTGTTCGCCAAAAACCCCTAGTCCGCCCACTGGAGTTATGAACAAATAAAGTGTGAAGTGGATGCTCCATACGGGCCACATTCAGAAGAACCACCACAAGAACTGCCGTGGTGTGGGAGGATGTTTCAACTCCCGTGTGTGACCAGCCAAAGTGCGCCCCTGTCACTCCCTCACCACAACAGACACCAAGGGCCCAATGCCGCCATGCTAATAAAGCGGTTTCTAGCCAAGCAACCTCAAGTGATGTCGTCTTCCATAACTGCTCTGGTATAGGACACATCCAGAGGCAGTGTCCGTCTTCATGTCGCCCTCGACTACCTGTAAGTTGTATTCAAAACCGGCCTTATAAGATTAGCACAGTGATCATCTGCGCAAAAGGTCAAGAGGAAGAAATGTGTGTCCAGATTATCACACATGGGTTGAGACTTAGCGCTCTATTGGACTCTGGTGCCCGAAGAAATGTGTTGCCCCTGCACCACTTCAATTTTCTCCCAACCCAGTTCAAGCCACCTGTGCAACCGTCCACCTGTCACTTGGTGTCCTTCAGCAAACCGAGGTGGTGGGCACCCTGGCGCCCCCACCAGCCTTGTCACTGTTTGAGTCGGGGTCTATTAACCCTGTTTCTGTCCCTTTTCATTTGCAGGTTCTGTACGCAGAGAGCTGCCATGGCCTGTCAGAGGGTGACCGTGACAAAATGGCGTACCTGCTCCAATGCTATAGCGATGTCTTCTCTACGGTGCCTGCCGATCTCGGCCGTACCGGCATCGTGCAGCGTAATATCCAGACCTTGCCGGGGCCACCTGTCAAGCAGGCTCCCCGCAGAATGGTAGCAGAGAAGCAGCTCATCGCAGATCAACAGCTACAAAGCCGTGCAGTATGACCCCGTTGATTATGCCACAGTAGCTGAGCCTTTCACATACACCCCAGAGCAGTCTCTAGTTGGGCCTTGGCCTAAGCCACATGTAGTGGAGGTGGGAGACATGAACAGCAGCCCTGTTTCCACCTGTTCAAGTATCCATAGAGTAAGTGAGCCACAGCCAACTAACCTGTTCCAGGGTTGGACACTAGAGCAGCTAGGCACAACTCAAAAGAGTGACAGTGACATTGCACCGGTTTGGCAGTGAGTAGATACTGGAGGGAACCGTCCCCCGTGGGCTACCATTGCTACACTTAGTCCGGCCACAAAAGCTTACTGGTCCCAGTGGAAACGGTTGTACATTAGAGATGGAGTATTGCTTAGGAAGTTTTTCTATCCCGAAGGCAAAACATTCTACCCTCAGGTCCTCCTGCCACGCGCATTACACAAAGCTGTATTGGAGCAGATGCACAATAGGCCAGTCGGAGGACATTTTGGTGGGGAAAGAACACTTGCACGTGTCAAAATTAGGTACTACTGGTACAATATGATGGATGACGTGACCTTGTGGTGCCGTACATGCACCAGTTGTGCTGCTAAGGCCCGCCCAAAGAAGTCCACACAGGCTGCCATGGGTACTGTCAGGGTTGGAGCACCTATGGAAAGGATTGCAGTTGACCTCATGGGACCTTTAAATGAGACTGATAGACGCAACTGTTACATTGTTGTTGTACGGGATTATTTTAGCAAATGGGTAGAAGCTTATCCTGTCTCCAATGGCCAGGCAGTCACAGTGCCTGAAAAGAATGTGTTAGAGTGGGTATGTAGATACGGGGCTCCACACTCAATACACAGCGATCAGGGGACCAATTTTGAGTCTGCTGTGTTTCAGTTCTGCTGTGTTGTTGGGGATTGAAAAGACTCGCAGTACCCCCTCAATCAGACGGGCAGGTGGAGCGATTCAACGCCACGTTACAAAAGATGCTTGCGGCCACTGCCGAAAGGTGTCACTGGGACTGGGACTTAATACTCCCCTATGCAGTCATGGCTTATATAGCCACAAGACATAGTACTGCCGGACTGACTCCTAACATGATGCTGTTTGGTCGAGAAGTCACTGAGCCCATGGACTTAGTGGCCGGTCTCCCTTTGAATGACGCTAGTGCTAGTTCACTACCCGAATATGTCTTAAAGTTACAGGAGAGACTGGAGCTCTCTCATCAGCTTGCGTGGGAGGCACCCTTGGGGAGAGCCTCAGAAAGGGCAGAGAGACAATACGACAAGAACATTTGCCAGACGCAGTATAAAGTTGGGGCTGCTGTGTGGTATTTAGTTAAGGGAATTCAAAGAGTAAAGAACAGGGTGAGAAAGTCCTTGCCAGCTTATAAAGGACCTTAGTTTGTAGTGGACTTACTTGACGATTTAGTGTACCAGATTCAGAAGGGGCCAAGGTCAGAGGTCAAGGTGGTCCACCACGACAGGCTTGAGGCCTACCACTTGCGGACTCCGCTAGACAGCAGCTGGGTTCTGCCGACAGCCAACACCTCTGCCTCTTTGGAGGTGTCAGCCCCAGCTTCTGATGAGGAATCTGACGACGACATTGGACCCCTTCAGCTGTGGGATTCCCCTCCCGACACCTCCGTCCCGGTGACCAGCGGGGACGCTGATCCCAGTCTCCCCTTTTCAAGGCATTCTAGTCCACCTCTTGCAAAGCTTCAGCAGGGCGAAGGTGGTAGTTCAGCGCGATGGCGCCGCCCTCTGATCTTCTCGCCACGGACGAGGCCAACAGGAACAAAAAGGCCACCCAATATGTTTGGTGATTGGGTTAGTCACTAAGTTTTCTGCTTGAGTCAAGGTGTAGGCAGATCCTGCCCTATGGTAAAAAAAGGATGATGTGTGTTAATTTAAGATGTGTTTTTGATATCTCCCTGTGTACAATTACCTTACTGCACTTTCCATGTGGTATGTGTTGCTCGTTACCAAGCGCCTTAAAGGTCACGGGAGTAATGTTGATAAAGGTGGATTGGAATGTTTGAGCGCAATTGTGCGCTAAATTCATGCCTAAATTTGCACTTAACAGTTCTACCTATCTTCCAGGATGGCTCCAAGCACTGTACACTTTATTGTGACTGCTTTAAAAGAGTATACATATATTTTCTTTCTTTGTTTGTGTGACCTTTTCATGGACATGTCACACTGTGAGCTGTACCCTTTTAAGACCATTAGGGGGAGGTTTTGACTTATAATGTCCTTTGGGGGGGCTGCACGGTGGATGAGTGGTTAGCACATTGGCCACACAGTCAGGAGATCTGGAAGACCTGGGTTCGGATCTCTGTTGGGCATGTGTGGAGTTTGCATGTTCTCCCCGTGCGTGTGTGTTTTTTTCCGGGTACTCCGGTTTCCTCCCACATTCCGAAAACATGCATGTTAGGTTAATTGGCAACTCTAAATTGTCCATAGGTATGAATGTGAGTGTGAATGTTTGTTTGTCTATATGTGCCCTGGCGACCAGTCCAGGGTGTACCCCGCCTCTCGCCCAAAGTCTGCTGGGATAGGCTTCAGCATCCCCGTGACCCTAATGAAAATAAGCGGTATAGAAAATGAATGAATGTCCTTTGGGGAACTTTATTTGTAGTGACATGCTGTAGTGTTGTTAAGGTGTTAACTGTCATCCAAAGTGGGGGGTAGTGTTGTAGGCCGACCCTGGCTCTTTAAGAGAAATTTGCATTGTGGGAAATTGAGTGTTGTAGTTCTGTCTGTTAGTGCGTGGTGACGTTCTCTCTCCCCGCGCCTGTCTTCACGACCGCGAGTGTGGCTACCCTCTTAGCATGCTAGGCTCTTCCAAGTCCAAAGAAAGTTTGTGCTACAAGACAACGACACCTATACCTGTGGAGTCTCTGTACTACTGTTAGGAGATCGCTAAACAGGGGAAGAAAAGTAACATTTGTCCACTTGCAATGGCTATGATTTAAGTCGCCATATTAATTTGACACCAAATTGAAAGTTTAACACATTAAAGCAGTATCCAAAGTACAAAAATACATGCTGCCATAAAGATTAATTTTCAGGGGAATCTCCACTCTCTCATCTAGATACGTACATACATTGACAGGTTTTCACTGTGCGGTGATTGGAACACCAGTATAAACATAATCATCAAACTTACATACTCATGAACAAGTTCGTGCTGTGCCTTCTTCCATCTTTCTGCTATGACTAAGCGCTAGTGATGTGTCGGTCGCGAACGAAACGGCTCTTGGAGCCGGCTCTTTCAAACAACGACGAGGGCCGGCTCCTGATTGGAACCGAGTTTTTTCCCTGGCAAAAATGATTGCACTTGATTTCCAACCATTTTCAATTGTGGATGATAAAAGATTAACAAAGTGCCACAACGGGGCACAAGCCAGTGTCCTATTGTGCCGGTCCCAAGCCCGGATAAATACAGAGGGTTGTGTCAGGAAGGGCATCCGACGTAAAACTTTGCCAAACCAGAACATGGGAGACAAATGACTTCCATACCGAATCGGACGTGGCCCGGTTTAACAACGCCCGCCACCGGTGCTGTTCACCGACAGGGTGCCGGTGGAAACTGGATTACTGTTGGCCGAAGAAGGAGAGGAGGAAGGTGTATCCGTAGGAGGAGAGAGAAGAGGAATGCTAAGAGTCTAGAACTAAGAGTTGGGACTTTGAATGTTGGAACTATGACAGGAAAAGGTAGAGAATTAGTTGACATGATGCAGAGAAGGAAGGTAGACATATTGTGTGTCCAGGAGACCAGGTGGAACGGTAGCAAGGCTAGAAGCTTAGGAGCAGGGTTCAAGCTGTTCTATCATGGTGTAGATAGGAAGAGAAATGGAGTAGGGGTGATTTTGAAGGAGGAGTTTGCTAGCAACG